>OY751556.1:15684266-15880228 GCA_963572265.1 Caenorhabditis doughertyi | reverse complement strand
GTCAGAAAACATCAAATGAACAGAAGAATCAGTCAGAAAACATCAAATGAACAGAAGAATCAGTCAGAAAATATCAAATGAACAGAAGAATCAGTCAGAAAATATCAAATGAACAGAAGAATCAGTCAGAAAATATCAAATGAACAGAAGAATCAGTCAGAAAACATCAAATGAACAGAAGAATCAGTCAGAAAATATCAAATGAACAGAAGAATCAGTCAGAAAATATCAAATGAACAGAAGAATCAGTCAGAAAACATCAAATGAACAGAAGAATCAGTCAGAAAACATCAAATGAACAGAAGAATCAGTCAGAAAATATCAAATGAACAGAAGAATCAGTAAGAGAATATCAATTGAACAGAAGAATCAGTCAGAAAATATCAAATGAACAGAAGAATCAGTAAGAGAATATCAATTGAACAGAAGAATCAGTCAGAAAATATCAAATGAACAGAAGAATCAGTCAGAAAATATCAAATGAACAGAAGAATCAGTCAGAAAATATCAAATGAACAGAAGAATCAGTAAGAGAATATCAATTGAACAGAAGAATCAGTCAGAAAATATCAATTGAACAGAAGAATCAGTCAGAAAATATCAATTGAACAGAAGAATCAGTCAGAAAATATCAAATGAACAGAAGAATCAGTCAGAAAATATCAAATGAACAGAAGAATCAGTCAGAAAACATCAAATGAACAGAAGAATCAGTCAGAAAATATCAAATGAACAGAAGAATCAGTCAGAAAACATCAAATGAACAGAAGAATCAGTCAGAAAATATCAAATGAACAGAAGAATCAGTCAGAAAATATCAATTGAACAGAAGAATCAGTCAGAAAATATCAAATGAACAGAAGAATCAGTCAGAAAATATCAAATGAACAGAAGAATCAGTCAGAAAATATCAAATGAACAGAAGAATCAGTCAGAAAATATCAAATGAACAGAAGAATCAGTCAGAAAATATCAATTGAACAGAAGAATCAGTCAGAAAATATCAATTGAACAGAAGAATCAGTCAGAAAATATCAATTGAACAGAAGAATCAGTCAGAAAATATCAATTGAACAGAAGAATCAGTCAGAAAATATCAAATGAACAGAAGAATCAGTCAGAAAATATCAAATGAACAGAAGAATCAGTCAGAAAATATCAATTGAACAGAAGAATCAGTCAGAAAATATCAATTGAACAGAAGAATCAGTCAGAAAATATCAAATGAACAGAAGAATCAGTCAGAAAATATCAAATGAACAGAAGAATCAGTCAGAAAATATCAATTGAACAGAAGAATCAGTCAGAAAATATCAAATGAACAGAAGAATCAGTCAGAAAACATCAAATGAACAGAAGAATCAGTCAGAAAATATCAAATGAACAGAAGAATCAGTCAGAAAATATCAATTGAACAGAAGAATCAGTCAGAAAATATCAAATGAACAGAAGAATCAGTCAGAAAATATCAATTGAACAGAAGAATCAGTCAGAAAATATCAAATGAACAGAAGAATCAGTCAGAAAATATCAAATGAACAGAAGAATCAGTCAGAAAATATCAAATGAACAGAAGAATCAGTCAGAAAATATCAAATGAACAGAAGAATCAGTCAGAAAATATCAAATGAACAGAAGAATCAGTCAGAAAATATCAATTGAACAGAAGAATCAGTCAGAAAATATCAATTGAACAGAAGAATCAGTCAGAAAATATCAAATGAACAGAAGAATCAGTCAGAAAATATCAAATGAACAGAAGAATCAGTCAGAAAACATCAAATGAACAGAAGAATCAGTCAGAAAACATCAAATGAACAGAAGAATCAGTCAGAAAACATCAAATGAACAGAAGAATCAGTCAGAAAATATCAATTGAACAGAAGAATCAGTCAGAAAATATCAAATGAACAGAAGAATCAGTCAGAAAATATCAATTGAACAGAAGAATCAGTCAGAAAATATCAATTGAACAGAAGAATCAATCAGAAAATATCAAATGAACAGAAGAATCAGTCAGAAAACATCAAATGAACAGAAGAATCAGTCAGAAAATATCAAATGAACAGAAGAATCAGTCAGAAAATATCAATTGAACAGAAGAATCAGTCAGAAAACATCAAATGAACAGAAGAATCAGTCAGAAAACATCAAATGAACAGAAGAATCAGTCAGAAAATATCAATTGAACAGAAGAATCAGTCAGAAAATATCAATTGAACAGAAGAATCAGTCAGAAAACATCAAATGAACAGAAGAATCAGTCAGAAAATATCAATTGAACAGAAGAATCAGTCAGAAAACATCAAATGAACAGAAGAATCAGTCAGAAAATATCAATTGAACAGAAAAATCAGTCAGAAAACATCAAATGAACAGAAGAATCAGTCAGAAAATATCAATTGAACAGAAGAATCAGTCAGAAAATATCAATTGAACAGAAGAATCAGTCAGAAAATATCAATTGAACAGAAGAATCAGTCAGAAAATATCAAATGAACAGAAGAATCAGTCAGAAAACATCAAATGAACAGAAGAATCAGTCAGAAAACATCAAATGAACAGAAGAATCAGTCAGAAAATATCAAATGAACAGAAGAATCAGTCAGAAAACATCAAATGAACAGAAGAATCAGTCAGAAAACATCAAATGAACAGAAGAATCAGTCAGAAAATATCAATTGAACAGAAGAATCAGTCAGAAAATATCAAATGAACAGAAGAATCAGTCAGAAAACATCAAATGAACAGAAGAATCAGTCAGAAAATATCAATTGAACAGAAGAATCAGTCAGAAAATATCAAATGAACAGAAGAATCAGTCAGAAAATATCAAATGAACAGAAGAATCAGTCAGAAAACATCAAATGAACAGAAGAATCAGTCAGAAAACATCAAATGAACAGAAGAATCAGTCAGAAAATATCAATTGAACAGAAGAATCAGTCAGAAAACATCAAATGAACAGAAGAATCAGTCAGAAAACATCAAATGAACAGAAGAATCAGTCAGAAAATATCAAATGAACAGAAGAATCAGTCAGAAAATATCAAATGAACAGAAGAATCAGTCAGAAAACATCAAATGAACAGAAGAATCAGTCAGAAAATATCAAATGAACAGAAGAATCAGTCAGAAAATATCAATTGAACAGAAGAATCAGTCAGAAAACATCAAATGAACAGAAGAATCAGTCAGAAAATATCAAATGAACAGAAGAATCAGTCAGAAAACATCAAATGAACAGAAGAATCAGTCAGAAAACATCAAATGAACAGAAGAATCAGTCAGAAAATATCAAATGAACAGAAGAATCAGTCAGAAAATATCAATTGAACAGAAGAATCAGTCAGAAAATATCAAATGAACAGAAGAATCAGTCAGAAAACATCAAATGAACAGAAGAATCAGTCAGAAAATATCAATTGAACAGAAGAATCAGTCAGAAAATATCAAATGAACAGAAGAATCAGTCAGAAAATATCAAATGAACAGAAGAATCAGTCAGAAAACATCAAATGAACAGAAGAATCAGTCAGAAAATATCAATTGAACAGAAGAATCAGTCAGAAAATATCAATTGAACAGAAGAATCAGTCAGAAAATATCAATTGAACAGAAGATTCATTCAGAAAACATCAATTGAACAGAAGAATCAGTCAGAAAACATCAAATGAACAGAAGAATCAGTCAGAAAACATCAAATGAACAGAAGAATCAGTCAGAAAATATCAAATGAACAGAAGAATCAGTCAGAAAATATCAAATGAACAGAGGAATCAGTCAGAAAACATCGAATGAACAGAAGAATCAGTCAGAAAATATCAATTGAACAGAAGAATCAGTCAGAAAATATCAATTGAACAGAAGAATCAGTCAGAAAATATCAAATGAACAAAAGAATCAGTCAGAAAACATCGAATGAACAGAAGAATCAGTCAGAAAATATCAAATGAACAGAAGAATCAGTCAGAAAATATCAATTGAACAGAAGAATCAGTCAGAAAATATCAATTGAACAGAAGAATCAGTCAGAAAACATCAAATGAACAGAAGAATCAGTCAGAAAATATCAATTGAACAGAAGAATCAGTCAGAAAATATCAATTGAACAGAAGAATCAGTCAGAAAACATCAAATGAACAGAAGAATCAGTCAGAAAATATCAATTGAACAGAAGAATCAGTCAGAAAACATCAAATGAACAGAAGAATCAGTCAGAAAATATCAATTGAACAGAAGAATCAGTCAGAAAACATCAAATGAACAGAAGAATCAGTCAGAAAATATCAATTGAACAGAAGAATCAGTCAGAAAACATCAAATGAACAGAAGAATCAGTCAGAAAATATCAATTGAACAGAAGAATCAGTCAGAAAATATCAAATGAACAGAAGAATCAGTCAGAAAATATCAATTGAACAGAAGAATCAGTCAGAAAATATCAAATGAACAGAAGAATCAGTCAGAAAATATCAATTGAACAGAAGAATCAGTCAGAAAATATCAATTGAACAGAAGAATCAGTCAGAAAACATCAAATGAACAGAAGAATCAGTCAGAAAATATCAAATGAACAGAAGAATCAGTCAGAAAATATCAATTGAACAGAAGAATCAGTCAGAAAATATCAATTGAACAGAAGAATCAGTCAGAAAACATCAATTGAACAGAAGAATCAGTCAGAAAATATCAATTGAACAGAAGAATCAGTCAGAAAACATCAAATGAACAGAAGAATCAGTCAGAAAACATCAAATGAACAGAAGAATCAGTCAGAAAACATCAAATGAACAGAAGAATCAGTCAGAAAATATCAAATGAACAGAAGAATCAGTCAGAAAATATCAAATGAACAGAAGAATCAGTCAGAAAACATCAATTGAACAGAAGAATCAGTCAGAAAATATCAATTGAACAGAAGAATCAGTCAGAAAACATCAAATGAACAGAAGAATCAGTCAGAAAACATCAAATGAACAGAAGAATCAGTCAGAAAATATCAAATGAACAGAAGAATCAGTCAGAAAATATCAAATGAACAGAAGAATCAGTCAGAAAATATCAAATGAACAGAAGAATCAGTCAGAAAATATCAAATGAACAGAAGAATCAGTCAGAAAATATCAATTGAACAGAAGAATCAGTCAGAAAATATCAATTGAACAGAAGAATCAGTCAGAAAATATCAATTGAACAGAAGAATCAGTCAGAAAATATCAATTGAACAGAAGAATCAGTCAGAAAATATCAATTGAACAGAAGAATCAGTCAGAAAATATCAATTGAACAGAAGAATCAGTCAGAAAACATCAAATGAACAGAAGAATCAGTCAGAAAATATCAAATGAACAGAAGAATCAGTCAGAAAATATCAAATGAACAGAAGAATCAGTCAGAAAATATCAATTGAACAGAAGAATCAGTCAGAAAATATCAAATGAACAGAAGAATCAGTCAGAAAATATCAAATGAACAGAAGAATCAGTCAGAAAATATCAAATGAACAGAAGAATCAGTCAGAAAATATCAAATGAACAGAAGAATCAGTCAGAAAATATCAATTGAACAGAAGAATCAGTCAGAAAACATCAAATGAACAGAAGAATCAGTCAGAAAACATCAAATGAACAGAAGAATCAGTCAGAAAATATCAAATGAACAGAAGAATCAGTCAGAAAATATCAATTGAACAGAAGAATCAGTCAGAAAATATCAAATGAACAGAAGAATCAGTCAGAAAACATCAAATGAACAGAAGAATCAGTCAGAAAATATCAAATGAACAGAAGAATCAGTCAGAAAATATCAAATGAACAGAAGAATCAGTCAGAAAATATCAATTGAACAGAAGAATCAGTCAGAAAATATCAATTGAACAGAAGAATCAGTCAGAAAATATCAATTGAACAGAAGAATCAGTCAGAAAATATCAATTGAACAGAAGAATCAGTCAGAAAACATCAAATGAACAGAAGAATCAGTCAGAAAACATCAAATGAACAGAAGAATCAGTCAGAAAATATCAAATGAACAGAAGAATCAGTCAGAAAATATCAATTGAACAGAAGAATCAGTCAGAAAATATCAATTGAACAGAAGAATCAGTCAGAAAACATCAAATGAACAGAAGAATCAGTCAGAAAACATCAAATGAACAGAAGAATCAGTCAGAAAATATCAAATGAACAGAAGAATCAGTCAGAAAATATCAATTGAACAGAAGAATCAGTCAGAAAATATCAATTGAACAGAAGAATCAGTCAGAAAACATCAAATGAACAGAAGAATCAGTCAGAAAACATCAAATGAACAGAAGAATCAGTCAGAAAACATCAAATGAACAGAAGAATCAGTCAGAAAATATCAATTGAACAGAAGAATCAGTCAGAAAATATCAATTGAACAGAAGAATCAGTCAGAAAACATCAAATGAACAGAAGAATCAGTCAGAAAACATCAAATGAACAGAAGAATCAGTCAGAAAACATCAAATGAACAGAAGAATCAGTCAGAAAATATCAAATGAACAGAAGAATCAGTCAGAAAATATCAATTGAACAGAAGAATCAGTCAGAAAATATCAATTGAACAGAAGAATCAGTCAGAAAATATCAATTGAACAGAAGAATCAGTCAGAAAATATCAATTGAACAGAAGAATCAGTCAGAAAACATCAAATGAACAGAAGAATCAGTCAGAAAATATCAATTGAACAGAAGAATCAGTCAGAAAATATCAATTGAACAGAAGAATCAGTCAGAAAATATCAATTGAACAGAAGAATCAGTCAGAAAATATCAATTGAACAGAAGAATCAGTCAGAAAACATCAAATGAACAGAAGAATCAGTCAGAAAATATCAATTGAACAGAAGAATCAGTCAGAAAATATCAAATGAACAGAAGAATCAGTCAGAAAATATCAATTGAACAGAAGAATCAGTCAGAAAATATCAATTGAACAGAAGAATCAGTCAGAAAATATCAAATGAACAGAAGAATCAGTCAGAAAATATCAAATGAACAGAAGAATCAGTCAGAAAATATCAAATGAACAGAAGAATCAGTCAGAAAATATCAATTGAACAGAAGAATCAGTCAGAAAATATCAAATGAACAGAAGAATCAGTCAGAAAATATCAAATGAACAGAAGAATCAGTCAGAAAATATCAATTGAACAGAAGAATCAGTCAGAAAATATCAAATGAACAGAAGAATCAGTCAGAAAATATCAATTGAACAGAAGAATCAGTCAGAAAATATCAAATGAACAGAAGAATCAGTCAGAAAATATCAAATGAACAGAAGAATCAGTCAGAAAATATCAATTGAACAGAAGAATCAGTCAGAAAATATCAAATGAACAGAAGAATCAGTCAGAAAATATCAAATGAACAGAAGAATCAGTCAGAAAATATCAATTGAACAGAAGAATCAGTCAGAAAATATCAAATGAACAGAAGAATCAGTCAGAAAACATCAAATGAACAGAAGAATCAGTCAGAAAATATCAAATGAACAGAAGAATCAGTCAGAAAATATCAAATGAACAGAAGAATCAGTCAGAAAATATCAATTGAACAGAAGAATCAGTCAGAAAATATCAATTGAACAGAAGAATCAGTCAGAAAATATCAAATGAACAGAAGAATCAGTCAGAAAATATCAATTGAACAGAAGAATCAGTCAGAAAACATCAAATGAACAGAAGAATCAGTCAGAAAACATCAAATGAACAGAAGAATCAGTCAGAAAATATCAATTGAACAGAAGAATCAGTCAGAAAACATCAAATGAACAGAAGAATCAGTCAGAAAACATCAAATGAACAGAAGAATCAGTCAGAAAACATCAAATGAACAGAAGAATCAGTCAGAAAATATCAAATGAACAGAAGAATCAGTCAGAAAATATCAATTGAACAGAAGAATCAGTCAGAAAATATCAATTGAACAGAAGAATCAGTGAGAAATAATCAATTGAACAGAAGAATCAGTCAGAAAATATCAATTGAACAGAAGAATCAGTGAGAAATAATCAATTGAACAGAAGAATCAGTCAGAAAATATCAATTGAACAGAAGAATCAGTCAGAAAACATCAAATGAACAGAAGAATCAGTCAGAAAATATCAATTGAACAGAAGAATCAGTCAGAAAATATCAATTGAACAGAAGAATCAGTCAGAAAATATCAATTGAACAGAAGAATCAGTCAGAAAACATCAAATGAACAGAAGAATCAGTCAGAAAATATCAATTGAACAGAAGAATCAGTCAGAAAATATCAATTGAACAGAAGAATCAGTCAGAAAATATCAATTGAACAGAAGAATCAGTCAGAAAATATCAATTGAACAGAAGAATCAGTCAGAAAATATCAATTGAACAGAAGAATCAGTCAGAAAACATCAAATGAACAGAAGATTCATTCAGAAAACATCAATTGAACAGAAGAATCAGTCAGAAAATATCAAATGAACAGAAGAATCAGTCAGAAAATATCAATTGAACAGAAGAATCAGTCAGAAAATATCAATTGAACAGAAGAATCAGTCAGAAAATATCAATTGAACAGAAGAATCAGTCAGAAAATATCAATTGAACAGAAGAATCAGTGAGAAATAATCAATTGAACAGAAGAATCAGTCAGAAAATATCAATTGAACAGAAGAATCAGTCAGAAAATATCAATTGAACAGAAGAATCAGTCAGAGAATATCAATTGAACAGAAGAATCAGTCAGAAAATATCAATTGAACAGAGGAATCAGTCAGAAAATATCAATTGAACAGAAGAATCAGTCAGAAAACATCAAATGAACAGAAGATTCATTCAGAAAACATCAATTGAACAGAAGAATCAGTCAGAAAATATCAAATGAACAGAAGAATCAGTCAGAAAATATCAATTGAACAGAAGAATCAGTGAGAAATAATCAATTGAACAGAAGAATCAGTCAGAAAATATCAATTGAACAGAAGAATCAGTGAGAAATAATCAATTGAACAGAAGAATCAGTCAGAAAATATCAATTGAACAGAAGAATCAGTCAGAAAATATCAATTGAACAGAGGAATCAGTCAGAAAATATCAATTGAACAGAAGAATCAGTCAGAAAACATCAAATGAACAGAAGATTCATTCAGAAAACATCAATTGAACAGAAGAATCAGTCAGAAAATATCAAATGAACAGAAGAATCAGTCAGAAAATATCAATTGAACAGAAGAATCAGTGAGAAATAATCAATTGAACAGAAGAATCAGTCAGAAAATATCAATTGAACAGAAGAATCAGTCAGAAAACATCAAATGAACAGAAGAATCAGTCAGAAAATATCAATTGAACAGAAGAATCAGTCAGAAAATATCAATTGAACAGAAGAATCAGTCAGAAAATATCAATTGAACAGAGGAATCAGTCAGAAAACATCAAATGAACAGAAGAATCAGTCAGAAAATATCAATTGAACAGAAGAATCAGTGAGAAATAATCAATTGAACAGAAGAATCAGTCAGAAAATATCAATTGAACAGAAGAATCAGTGAGAGATAATCAATTGAACAGAAGAATCAGTCAGAAAATATCAATTGAACAGAAGAATCAGTCAGAAAATATCAATTGAACAGAAGAATCAGTCAGAAAATATCAATTGAACAGAAGAATCAGTCAGAAAATATCAATTGAACAGAAGAATCAGTCAGAAAATATCAATTGAACAGAAGAATCAGTGAGAAATAATCAATTGAACAGAAGAATCAGTCAGAAAATATCAATTGAACAGAAGAATCAGTCAGAAAATATCAATTGAACAGAAGAATCAGTCAGAAAACATCAAATGAACAGAAGATTCATTTAGAAAACATCAATTGAACAGAAGAATCAGTCAGAAAATATCAAATGAACAGAAGAATCAGTCAGAAAATATCAATTGAACAGAAGAATCAGTGAGAAATAATCAATTGAACAGAAGAATCAGTCAGAAAATATCAATTGAACAGAAGAATCAGTGAGAAATAATCAATTGAACAGAAGAATCAGTCAGAAAATATCAATTGAACAGAAGAATCAGTCAGAAAACATCAAATGAACAGAAGAATCAGTCAGAAAATATCAATTGAACAGAAGAATCAGTCAGAAAATATCAATTGAACAGAAGAATCAGTCAGAAAACATCAAATGAACAGAAGAATCAGTCAGAAAATATCAATTGAACAGAAGAATCAGTCAGAAAACATCAAATGAACAGAAGATTCATTCAGAAAACATCAATTGAACAGAAGAATCAGTCAGAAAATATCAATTGAACAGAAGAATCAGTCAGAAAATATCAATTGAACAGAAGAATCAGTGAGAAATAATCAATTGAACAGAAGAATCAGTCAGAAAATATCAATTGAACAGAAGAATCAGTGAGAGATAATCAATTGAACAGAAGAATCAGTCAGAAAATATCAATTGAACAGAAGAATCAGTCAGAAAATATCAATTGAACAGAAGAATCAGTGAGAGATAATCAATTGAACAGAAGAATCAGTCAGAAAATATCAAATGAACAGAAGAATCAGTCAGAAAATATCAATTGAACAGAAGAATCAGTCAGAAAATATCAATTGAACAGAAGAATCAGTCAGAAAATATCAATTGAACAGAAGAATCAGTCAGAAAATATCAATTGAACAGAAGAATCAGTCAGAAAATATCAATTGAACAGAAGAATCAGTGAGAGATAATCAATTGAACAGAAGAATCAGTCAGAAAATATCAAATGAACAGAAGAATCAGTCAGAAAATATCAATTGAACAGAAGAATCAGTCAGAAAATATCAATTGAACAGAAGAATCAGTCAGAAAATATCAATTGAACAGAAGAATCAGTCAGAAAATATCAATTGAACAGAAGAATCAGTCAGAAAATATCAATTGAACAGAAGAATCAGTCAGAAAATATCAATTGAACAGAAGAATCAGTCAGAAAATATCAATTGAACAGAAGAATCAGTCAGAAAATATCAATTGAACAGAAGATTCATTCAGAAAACATATATATATTTTCTGACTGATTCTTCTGTTCATTTGATGTTTTCTGAATGAATCTTCTGTTCATTTGATGTTTTCTGAATGAATCTTCTGTTCATTTGATGTTTTCTGAATGAATCTTCTGTTCATTTGATGTTTTCTGAATGAATCTTCTGTTCAATTGATATTTTCTGAATGAATCTTCTGTTCATTTGATGTTTTCTGAATGAATCTTCTGTTCATTTGATGTTTTCTGAATGAATCTTCTGTTCATTTGATGTTTTCTGACTGATTCTTCTGTTCAATTGATATTTTCTGAATGAATCTTCTGTTCATTTGATGTTTTCCTAATGAATCTTCTGTTCATTTGATGTTTTCTGAATGAATCTTCTGTTCATTTGATGTTTTCTGACTGATTCTTCTGTTCAATTGATATTTTCTGAATGAATCTTCTGTTCAATTGATTATTTCTCACTGATTCTTCTGTTCAATTGATATTTTCTGACTGATTCTTCTGTTCATTTGATGTTTTCTGAATGAATCTTCTGTTCATTTGATGTTTTCTGAATGAATCTTCTGTTCAATTGATATTTTCTGAATGAATCTTCTGTTCATTTGATGTTTTCTGACTGATTCTTCTGTTCAATTGATATTTTCTCACTGATTCTTCTGTTCAATTGATTATTTCTCACTGATTCTTCTGTTCAATTGATATTTTCTGACTGATTCTTCTGTTCAATTGATATTTTCTGAATGAATCTTCTGTTCAATTGATTATTTCTCACTGATTCTTCTGTTCAATTGATATTTTCTGACTGATTCTTCTGTTCAATTGATATTTTCTGAATGAATCTTCTGTTCATTTGATGTTTTCCTAATGAATCTTCTGTTCATTTGATGTTTTCTGAATGAATCTTCTGTTCATTTGATGTTTTCCTAATGAATCTTCTGTTCATTTGATGTTTTCTGAATGAATCTTCTGTTCATTTGATGTTTTCTGACTGATTCTTCTGTTCAATTGATATTTTCTGAATGAATCTTCTGTTCATTTGATATTTTCTGAATGAATCTTCTGTTCATTTGATGTTTTCTGAATGAATCTTCTGTTCATTTGATATTTTCTGAATGAATCTTCTGTTCATTTGATGTTTTCTGAATGAATCTTCTGTTCATTTGATATTTTCTGAATGAATCTTCTGTTCATTTGATGTTTTCTGAATGAATCTTCTGTTCATTTGATGTTTTCTGAATGAATCTTCTGTTCATTTGATGTTTTCCTAATGAATCTTCTGTTCATTTGATGTTTTCTGAATGAATCTTCTGTTCATTTGATGTTTTCTGACTGATTCTTCTGTTCAATTGATATTTTCTGACTGATTCTTCTGTTCATTTGATGTTTTCCTAATGAATCTTCTGTTCATTTGATGTTTTCTGAATGAATCTTCTGTTCATTTGATGTTTTCTGACTGATTCTTCTGTTCAATTGATATTTTCTGAATGAATCTTCTGTTCATTTGATGTTTTCCTAATGAATCTTCTGTTCATTTGATGTTTTCTGAATGAATCTTCTGTTCATTTGATGTTTTCTGACTGATTCTTCTGTTCAATTGATATTTTCTGAATGAATCTTCTGTTCAATTGATTATTTCTCACTGATTCTTCTGTTCAATTGATATTTTCTGACTGATTCTTCTGTTCAATTGATATTTTCTGAATGAATCTTCTGTTCATTTGATGTTTTCCTAATGAATCTTCTGTTCATTTGATGTTTTCTGAATGAATCTTCTGTTCATTTGATGTTTTCTGAATGAATCTTCTGTTCAATTGATATTTTCTGAATGAATCTTCTGTTCATTTGATGTTTTCTGACTGATTCTTCTGTTCAATTGATATTTTCTCACTGATTCTTCTGTTCAATTGATTATTTCTCACTGATTCTTCTGTTCAATTGATATTTTCTGACTGATTCTTCTGTTCAATTGATATTTTCTGAATGAATCTTCTGTTCAATTGATTATTTCTCACTGATTCTTCTGTTCAATTGATGTTTTCCTAATGAATCTTCTGTTCATTTGATGTTTTCTGAATGAATCTTCTGTTCATTTGATGTTTTCTGACTGATTCTTCTGTTCAATTGATATTTTCTGAATGAATCTTCTGTTCATTTGATATTTTCTGACTGATTCTTCTGTTCAATTGATATTTTCTGAATGAATCTTCTGTTCATTTGATGTTTTCCTAATGAATCTTCTGTTCATTTGATGTTTTCTGAATGAATCTTCTGTTCATTTGATGTTTTCTGACTGATTCTTCTGTTCAATTGATATTTTCTGAATGAATCTTCTGTTCAATTGATTATTTCTCACTGATTCTTCTGTTCAATTGATATTTTCTGACTGATTCTTCTGTTCATTTGATGTTTTCTGAATGAATCTTCTGTTCATTTGATGTTTTCTGAATGAATCTTCTGTTCAATTGATATTTTCTGAATGAATCTTCTGTTCATTTGATATTTTCTGACTGATTCTTCTGTTCAATTGATATTTTCTGAATGAATCTTCTGTTCATTTGATGTTTTCCTAATGAATCTTCTGTTCATTTGATGTTTTCTGAATGAATCTTCTGTTCATTTGATGTTTTCTGACTGATTCTTCTGTTCAATTGATATTTTCTGAATGAATCTTCTGTTCATTTGATATTTTCTGACTGATTCTTCTGTTCAATTGATATTTTCTGAATGAATCTTCTGTTCATTTGATGTTTTCCTAATGAATCTTCTGTTCATTTGATGTTTTCTGAATGAATCTTCTGTTCATTTGATGTTTTCTGACTGATTCTTCTGTTCAATTGATATTTTCTGAATGAATCTTCTGTTCAATTGATTATTTCTCACTGATTCTTCTGTTCAATTGATATTTTCTGACTGATTCTTCTGTTCATTTGATGTTTTCTGAATGAATCTTCTGTTCATTTGATGTTTTCTGAATGAATCTTCTGTTCAATTGATATTTTCTGAATGAATCTTCTGTTCATTTGATGTTTTCTGACTGATTCTTCTGTTCAATTGATATTTTCTCACTGATTCTTCTGTTCAATTGATTATTACTCACTGATTCTTCTGTTCAATTGATATTTTCTGACTGATTCTTCTGTTCAATTGATATTTTCTGAATGAATCTTCTGTTCAATTGATTATTTCTCACTGATTCTTCTGTTCAATTGATATTTTCTGACTGATTCTTCTGTTCAATTGATATTTTCTGAATGAATCTTCTGTTCATTTGATGTTTTCCTAATGAATCTTCTGTTCATTTGATGTTTTCTGAATGAATCTTCTGTTCATTTGATGTTTTCCTAATGAATCTTCTGTTCATTTGATGTTTTCTGAATGAATCTTCTGTTCATTTGATGTTTTCTGACTGATTCTTCTGTTCAATTGATATTTTCTGAATGAATCTTCTGTTCATTTGATATTTTCTGAATGAATCTTCTGTTCATTTGATGTTTTCTGAATGAATCTTCTGTTCATTTGATATTTTCTGAATGAATCTTCTGTTCATTTGATGTTTTCTGAATGAATCTTCTGTTCATTTGATATTTTCTGAATGAATCTTCTGTTCATTTGATGTTTTCTGAATGAATCTTCTGTTCATTTGATGTTTTCTGAATGAATCTTCTGTTCATTTGATGTTTTCCTAATGAATCTTCTGTTCATTTGATGTTTTCTGAATGAATCTTCTGTTCATTTGATATTTTCTGAATGAATCTTCTGTTCATTTGATGTTTTCTGAATGAATCTTCTGTTCATTTGATATTTTCTGAATGAATCTTCTGTTCATTTGATGTTTTCTGAATGAATCTTCTGTTCATTTGATATTTTCTGAATGAATCTTCTGTTCATTTGATGTTTTCTGAATGAATCTTCTGTTCATTTGATGTTTTCTGAATGAATCTTCTGTTCATTTGATGTTTTCCTAATGAATCTTCTGTTCATTTGATGTTTTCTGAATGAATCTTCTGTTCATTTGATGTTTTCTGACTGATTCTTCTGTTCAATTGATATTTTCTGAATGAATCTTCTGTTCAATTGATTATTTCTCACTGATTCTTCTGTTCAATTGATATTTTCTGACTGATTCTTCTGTTCATTTGATGTTTTCTGAATGAATCTTCTGTTCATTTGATGTTTTCTGAATGAATCTTCTGTTCAATTGATATTTTCTGAATGAATCTTCTGTTCATTTGATGTTTTCTGACTGATTCTTCTGTTCAATTGATATTTTCTCACTGATTCTTCTGTTCAATTGATTATTTCTCACTGATTCTTCTGTTCAATTGATATTTTCTGACTGATTCTTCTGTTCAATTGATATTTTCTGAATGAATCTTCTGTTCAATTGATTATTTCTCACTGATTCTTCTGTTCAATTGATATTTTCTGACTGATTCTTCTGTTCAATTGATATTTTCTGAATGAATCTTCTGTTCATTTGATGTTTTCCTAATGAATCTTCTGTTCATTTGATGTTTTCTGAATGAATCTTCTGTTCATTTGATGTTTTCCTAATGAATCTTCTGTTCATTTGATGTTTTCTGAATGAATCTTCTGTTCATTTGATGTTTTCTGACTGATTCTTCTGTTCAATTGATATTTTCTGAATGAATCTTCTGTTCATTTGATATTTTCTGAATGAATCTTCTGTTCATTTGATGTTTTCTGAATGAATCTTCTGTTCATTTGATATTTTCTGAATGAATCTTCTGTTCATTTGATGTTTTCTGAATGAATCTTCTGTTCATTTGATATTTTCTGAATGAATCTTCTGTTCATTTGATGTTTTCTGAATGAATCTTCTGTTCATTTGATGTTTTCTGAATGAATCTTCTGTTCATTTGATGTTTTCCTAATGAATCTTCTGTTCATTTGATGTTTTCTGAATGAATCTTCTGTTCATTTGATGTTTTCTGACTGATTCTTCTGTTCAATTGATATTTTCTGAATGAATCTTCTGTTCATTTGATATTTTCTGAATGAATCTTCTGTTCATTTGATGTTTTCTGAATGAATCTTCTGTTCATTTGATGTTTTCCTAATGAATCTTCTGTTCATTTGATGTTTTCTGAATGAATCTTCTGTTCATTTGATGTTTTCCTAATGAATCTTCTGTTCATTTGATGTTTTCTGAATGAATCTTCTGTTCATTTGATGTTTTCTGACTGATTCTTCTGTTCAATTGATATTTTCTGAATGAATCTTCTGTTCAATTGATTATTTCTCACTGATTCTTCTGTTCATTTGATGTTTTCTGAATGAATCTTCTGTTCAATTGATATTTTCTGACTGATTCTTCTGTTCATTTGATGTTTTCTGAATGAATCTTCTGTTCATTTGATATTTTCTGAATGAATCTTCTGTTCATTTGATGTTTTCTGAATGAATCTTCTGTTCATTTGATGTTTTCTGAATGAATCTTCTGTTCATTTGATGTTTTCCTAATGAATCTTCTGTTCATTTGATGTTTTCTGAATGAATCTTCTGTTCATTTGATGTTTTCTGACTGATTCTTCTGTTCAATTGATATTTTCTGAATGAATCTTCTGTTCAATTGATTATTTCTCACTGATTCTTCTGTTCATTTGATGTTTTCTGAATGAATCTTCTGTTCATTTGATATTTTCTGAATGAATCTTCTGTTCATTTGATGTTTTCTGAATGAATCTTCTGTTCATTTGATATTTTCTGAATGAATCTTCTGTTCATTTGATGTTTTCTGAATGAATCTTCTGTTCATTTGATGTTTTCTGAATGAATCTTCTGTTCATTTGATGTTTTCCTAATGAATCTTCTGTTCATTTGATGTTTTCTGAATGAATCTTCTGTTCATTTGATGTTTTCTGACTGATTCTTCTGTTCAATTGATATTTTCTGAATGAATCTTCTGTTCATTTGATATTTTCTGAATGAATCTTCTGTTCATTTGATGTTTTCTGAATGAATCTTCTGTTCATTTGATGTTTTCCTAATGAATCTTCTGTTCATTTGATGTTTTCTGAATGAATCTTCTGTTCATTTGATGTTTTCCTAATGAATCTTCTGTTCATTTGATGTTTTCTGAATGAATCTTCTGTTCATTTGATGTTTTCTGACTGATTCTTCTGTTCAATTGATATTTTCTGAATGAATCTTCTGTTCATTTGATATTTTCTGAATGAATCTTCTGTTCATTTGATGTTTTCTGAATGAATCTTCTGTTCATTTGATGTTTTCCTAATGAATCTTCTGTTCATTTGATGTTTTCTGAATGAATCTTCTGTTCATTTGATGTTTTCCTAATGAATCTTCTGTTCATTTGATGTTTTCTGAATGAATCTTCTGTTCATTTGATGTTTTCTGACTGATTCTTCTGTTCAATTGATATTTTCTGAATGAATCTTCTGTTCAATTGATTATTTCTCACTGATTCTTCTGTTCATTTGATGTTTTCTGAATGAATCTTCTGTTCATTTGATATTTTCTGAATGAATCTTCTGTTCATTTGATGTTTTCTGAATGAATCTTCTGTTCATTTGATATTTTCTGAATGAATCTTCTGTTCATTTGATGTTTTCTGAATGAATCTTCTGTTCATTTGATGTTTTCTGAATGAATCTTCTGTTCATTTGATGTTTTCCTAATGAATCTTCTGTTCATTTGATGTTTTCTGAATGAATCTTCTGTTCATTTGATGTTTTCTGACTGATTCTTCTGTTCAATTGATATTTTCTGAATGAATCTTCTGTTCATTTGATATTTTCTGAATGAATCTTCTGTTCATTTGATGTTTTCTGAATGAATCTTCTGTTCATTTGATGTTTTCCTAATGAATCTTCTGTTCATTTGATGTTTTCTGAATGAATCTTCTGTTCATTTGATGTTTTCCTAATGAATCTTCTGTTCATTTGATGTTTTCTGAATGAATCTTCTGTTCATTTGATGTTTTCTGACTGATTCTTCTGTTCAATTGATATTTTCTGAATGAATCTTCTGTTCAATTGATTATTTCTCACTGATTCTTCTGTTCAATTGATGTTTTCTGAATGAATCTTCTGTTCAATTGATATTTTCTGACTGATTCTTCTGTTCATTTGATGTTTTCTGAATGAATCTTCTGTTCATTTGATGTTTTCTGAATGAATCTTCTGTTCATTTGATATTTTCTGAATGAATCTTCTGTTCATTTGATGTTTTCTGACTGATTCTTCTGTTCAATTGATATTTTCTCACTGATTCTTCTGTTCAATTGATTATTTCTCACTGATTCTTCTGTTCAATTGATATTTTCTGACTGATTCTTCTGTTCAATTGATATTTTCTGAATGAATCTTCTGTTCATTTGATGTTTTCTGAATGAATCTTCTGTTCATTTGATGTTTTCCTAATGAATCTTCTGTTCATTTGATGTTTTCTGAATGAATCTTCTGTTCATTTGATGTTTTCTGACTGATTCTTCTGTTCAATTGATATTTTCTGAATGAATCTTCTGTTCAATTGATTATTTCTCACTGATTCTTCTGTTCAATTGATATTTTCTGACTGATTCTTCTGTTCATTTGATGTTTTCTGAATGAATCTTCTGTTCATTTGATGTTTTCTGAATGAATCTTCTGTTCAATTGATATTTTCTGAATGAATCTTCTGTTCATTTGATGTTTTCTGACTGATTCTTCTGTTCAATTGATATTTTCTCACTGATTCTTCTGTTCAATTGATTATTTCTCACTGATTCTTCTGTTCAATTGATGTTTTCTGAATGAATCTTCTGTTCATTTGATGTTTTCTGAATGAATCTTCTGTTCATTTGATGTTTTCCTAATGAATCTTCTGTTCATTTGATGTTTTCCTAATGAATCTTCTGTTCATTTGATGTTTTCTGAATGAATCTTCTGTTCATTTGATGTTTTCCTAATGAATCTTCTGTTCATTTGATGTTTTCTGAATGAATCTTCTGTTCATTTGATGTTTTCTGAATGAATCTTCTGTTCATTTGATGTTTTCCTAATGAATCTTCTGTTCATTTGATGTTTTCTGACTGATTCTTCTGTTCATTTGATGTTTTCTGAATGAATCTTCTGTTCATTTGATGTTTTCCTAATGATTCTTCTGTTCAATTGATATTTTCTGACTGATTCTTCTGTTCATTTGATGTTTTCTGAATGAATCTTCTGTTCATTTGATGTTTTCTGAATGAATCTTCTGTTCAATTGATATTTTCTGAATGAATCTTCTGTTCATTTGATGTTTTCTGACTGATTCTTCTGTTCAATTGATATTTTCTCACTGATTCTTCTGTTCAATTGATTATTTCTCACTGATTCTTCTGTTCAATTGATATTTTCTGACTGATTCTTCTGTTCAATTGATATTTTCTGAATGAATCTTCTGTTCAATTGATTATTTCTCACTGATTCTTCTGTTCAATTGATATTTTCTGACTGATTCTTCTGTTCAATTGATATTTTCTGAATGAATCTTCTGTTCATTTGATGTTTCCCTAATGAATCTTCTGTTCATTTGATGTTTTCTGAATGAATCTTCTGTTCATTTGATGTTTTCCTAATGAATCTTCTGTTCATTTGATGTTTTCTGAATGAATCTTCTGTTCATTTGATGTTTTCCTAATGAATCTTCTGTTCATTTGATGTTTTCTGAATGAATCTTCTGTTCATTTGATGTTTTCTGAATGAATCTTCTGTTCATTTGATGTTTTCTGACTGATTCTTCTGTTCAATTGATATTTTCTGAATGAATCTTCTGTTCAATTGATTATTTCTCACTGATTCTTCTGTTCAATTGATATTTTCTGACTGATTCTTCTGTTCATTTGATGTTTTCTGAATGAATCTTCTGTTCATTTGATGTTTTCTGAATGAATCTTCTGTTCATTTGATATTTTCTGACTGATTCTTCTGTTCAATTGATATTTTCTGAATGAATCTTCTGTTCAATTGATTATTTCTCACTGATTCTTCTGTTCAATTGATATTTTCTGACTGATTCTTCTGTTCATTTGATGTTTTCTGAATGAATCTTCTGTTCATTTGATGTTTTCTGAATGAATCTTCTGTTCAATTGATATTTTCTGAATGAATCTTCTGTTCATTTGATGTTTTCTGACTGATTCTTCTGTTCAATTGATATTTTCTCACTGATTCTTCTGTTCAATTGATTATTTCTCACTGATTCTTCTGTTCAATTGATGTTTTCTGAATGAATCTTCTGTTCATTTGATGTTTTCTGAATGAATCTTCTGTTCATTTGATGTTTTCCTAATGAATCTTCTGTTCATTTGATGTTTTCCTAATGAATCTTCTGTTCATTTGATGTTTTCTGAATGAATCTTCTGTTCATTTGATG
This sequence comes from Caenorhabditis doughertyi, assembly GCA_963572265.1. Classification (NCBI taxonomy): domain Eukaryota; kingdom Metazoa; phylum Nematoda; class Chromadorea; order Rhabditida; family Rhabditidae; genus Caenorhabditis; species Caenorhabditis doughertyi. Next base: position 15,859,811 of record OY751556.1, on the reverse strand, counting down.
TTTTCCTAATGAATCTTCTGTTCAATTGATGTTTTCTGACTGATTCTTCTGTTCATTTGATGTTTTCTGAATGAATCTTCTGTTCATTTGATGTTTTCTGAATGAATCTTCTGTTCAATTGATATTTTCTGAATGAATCTTCTGTTCATTTGATGTTTTCTGACTGATTCTTCTGTTCAATTGATATTTTCTCACTGATTCTTCTGTTCAATTGATTATTTCTCACTGATTCTTCTGTTCAATTGATATTTTCTGACTGATTCTTCTGTTCAATTGATATTTTCTGACTGATTCTTCTGTTCAATTGATTATTTCTCACTGATTCTTCTGTTCAATTGATTATTTCTCACTGATTCTTCTGTTCAATTGATGTTTTCTGAATGAATCTTCTGTTCATTTGATGTTTTCTGAATGAATCTTCTGTTCATTTGATGTTTTCCTAATGAATCTTCTGTTCATTTGATGTTTTCTGAATGAATCTTCTGTTCATTTGATGTTTTCCTAATGAATCTTCTGTTCATTTGATGTTTTCCTAATGAATCTTCTGTTCATTTGATGTTTTCTGAATGAATCTTCTGTTCATTTGATGTTTTCCTAATGATTCTTCTGTTCAATTGATATTTTCTGACTGATTCTTCTGTTCATTTGATGTTTTCTGAATGAATCTTCTGTTCATTTGATGTTTTCTGAATGAATCTTCTGTTCAATTGATATTTTCTGAATGAATCTTCTGTTCATTTGATGTTTTCTGACTGATTCTTCTGTTCAATTGATATTTTCTCACTGATTCTTCTGTTCAATTGATTATTTCTCACTGATTCTTCTGTTCAATTGATATTTTCTGACTGATTCTTCTGTTCAATTGATATTTTCTGAATGAATCTTCTGTTCAATTGATTATTTCTCACTGATTCTTCTGTTCAATTGATATTTTCTGACTGATTCTTCTGTTCAATTGATATTTTCTGAATGAATCTTCTGTTCATTTGATGTTTCCCTAATGAATCTTCTGTTCATTTGATGTTTTCTGAATGAATCTTCTGTTCATTTGATGTTTTCCTAATGAATCTTCTGTTCATTTGATGTTTTCTGAATGAATCTTCTGTTCATTTGATGTTTTCCTAATGAATCTTCTGTTCATTTGATGTTTTCTGAATGAATCTTCTGTTCATTTGATGTTTTCTGAATGAATCTTCTGTTCATTTGATGTTTTCTGACTGATTCTTCTGTTCAATTGATATTTTCTGAATGAATCTTCTGTTCAATTGATTATTTCTCACTGATTCTTCTGTTCAATTGATATTTTCTGACTGATTCTTCTGTTCATTTGATGTTTTCTGAATGAATCTTCTGTTCATTTGATGTTTTCTGAATGAATCTTCTGTTCATTTGATATTTTCTGAATGAATCTTCTGTTCATTTGATGTTTTCTGACTGATTCTTCTGTTCAATTGATATTTTCTCACTGATTCTTCTGTTCAATTGATTATTTCTCACTGATTCTTCTGTTCAATTGATATTTTCTGACTGATTCTTCTGTTCAATTGATATTTTCTGAATGAATCTTCTGTTCATTTGATGTTTTCTGAATGAATCTTCTGTTCATTTGATGTTTTCCTAATGAATCTTCTGTTCATTTGATGTTTTCTGAATGAATCTTCTGTTCATTTGATGTTTTCCTAATGAATCTTCTGTTCATTTGATGTTTTCTGACTGATTCTTCTGTTCAATTGATATTTTCTGAATGAATCTTCTGTTCAATTGATTATTTCTCACTGATTCTTCTGTTCAATTGATATTTTCTGACTGATTCTTCTGTTCAATTGATGTTTTCTGAATGAATCTTCTGTTCAATTGATATTTTCTGACTGATTCTTCTGTTCAATTGATGTTTTCTGAATGAATCTTCTGTTCATTTGATGTTTTCTGAATGAATCTTCTGTTCATTTGATGTTTTCTGAATGAATCTTCTGTTCATTTGATGTTTTCTGAATGAATCTTCTGTTCAATTGATATTTTCTGACTGATTCTTCTGTTCAATTGATGTTTTCTGAATGAATCTTCTGTTCATTTGATGTTTTCTGAATGAATCTTCTGTTCAATTGATGTTTTCTGAATGAATTTTCTGTTCAATTAATGTTTTCTGACTGAATTTTCTGTTCAATTAATGTTTTCTGACTGAATTTTCTGTTCAATTAATGTTTTCTGACTGAATCTTCTGTTCAATTAATGTTTTCTGACTGAATTTTCTGTTCAATTAATGTTTTCTGACTGAATCTTAAAGAAACGTGAAAAAATATATTTCACGTAGTTTTCCCACGTGGCGTCCAGTTGACTGCCGCTCAGTCTATTCGACAGCTGTTTGTGATTTTCAACAAAGCTTTTTCTAATTAAACAACATCATATTTGTTTCAGTCGACCACCCCAACAACACACAGATCTCAAAATGTCCGATAGAGGTATGTCAGACATTTAATTTTTTGAGCTTTTCATATAAATATAAGGCTCTTGGTCCTAAGGCCAAAAAGACTGGTCGCGAAAAAAAAGGCTGGTCCCAGGAAAAAGTGACTGGTCTCAACGAATGAGATAAGGCTGGTTCCAAGATTGAAACTATACCTAATGTTTCTTCAGAAATTTACTTTTGAAATAGAACTTATTGGAAGAAAACTTAGGTCAGGATTTACTATTCTGCTGAATTTTTCGTATGACTCCTGATCAATCAAGGCTTCGTCTCTAGTCAAATAAAATGAATCTGAGCGGAAAAAAGAATGGGCGTATAATAAAAACCAGAAGTACCTAAAATTCATTTGTTCGAAGGCTTAGACACACACGCGTATTATTCTAGAGGAATACCAAGTTTTTGCAGGTCAGGAAAATATCTTGGGAGTTCATAAGTCTTCAAATTAATGCATTACTGATTATGGTCTGGACCCGTGTATCTTGGGACCAGTCTTTTCTAGAGCCATTGGGACCAGTCTCTTGGGATCTGTTTCTCTTAGAACCAGTCTCCTCCGATGGGACCTCTCATTTGGGACCACTCTTCTTTTGGGACCAGTCTTGGTCCATGGGAGCAATCTCATGGGACCAGTTTTAATTTTTTTGAACCAGTCTTTTTTTCTGGGAGCAGTCTTATTTTTGAGACCAGTTAAGCCGTAAAGAGCCAAATAAAATATTAAGAATTAAAGTGTCTTTTGAAATGTTCTGATTTTTTGTGTACTGGTACTCTTCAGTCTTGTGAAGAAGAGTCTGATGTTTTTAGCTGCGCAACTCCGCCCCTTGGCTGAAATTTTTTGTCTCAAACGCCTCACCTTCCTCCCGCACTCTTGTCATTGCCCGGTAGGCCGTAGAGAAGTGTTTCGGCTCTATAGAGCCGAATAGCCATTCTTTTAAACTCACTTCCCTGAAACTTGAACAAAATAATTACTGAAAACATGTCAGCAATCCATTTCTGTCCAGTTAAAAACATTTTTCAAACTGGAAAATTTATCAAAAATATGACAATATAAGACAAAAGACTTTCAATGGGCTCACCGGGCAATGAAAAGAGTGAGGAAGGAAGGTGGAGAGTTTCAGATAAAAAAATTTAGCCAAGCGGCGGAGTCGCGCACGAACTCTCTCGTTACAAAAGAATGGTTTTTTTTTTCAGAAAAACTGGATGAAACATCGAAAGATATTCTGGAGCGTCTCCTTTTAAAGACCGGAGAACCTTGCAGAGTTCTCAACGTACGACAAGAAATTTTCTCCGAAATCGTCCGAAAATCCAAAGACTCCATTTTAAACTCAATGGGACAGAAAGAACAAACATCACTCATCAATCGTGAATGCCACAAAATGTATTCAAAGTGAGTATCTAAAACATTTGAGATTGAAAGATGTAAATATGAATTACAGATTGGACAAAGTGAAGGAACACATTGCAGCTGAAGATTGTGGGCTGAATACGGAAATAAGAGTGAGACTCATGATTATGCTGTCCATGAAAACAACTGAAAGCTTGAGAAATCAGTTAGTCGAGAACTATAACTTTTAAAAACTGTTTTCATATTTTTAAGATTGGATGCAACCACGAAATATGACACTGACGAGAAGATTACAAAAATCAATTGTTTGGGAATCAAATTCGACGGAGACCATGACATCCAAAAAAAAATGCGTCAAATTAAGAAGAAAAACAAGGAGCCTGCGCAAGGGGGCAAAAAAGAAAGTATGTTTTAGAATTTGACCATATTTCTGATTGGACCCAATTCTTTTCCAAGAGTACTATTAGATGAAGTTTATGGATACCAATGTAGTTTATTCATGATTTATCCATGAATTTTTCTCATCATTTCTCGAAAACCATATCAACTTGCCTCGACTTTTTTCTCGATGCGTGGCGCAGATTTCAAAATCTGTGACGCGGTATGATTCCTCTAGAAACATAATCAGGATTAACACCAGATAGATTGTAATTATGGAGTGTTGTTGTAGCTGTTGTCGCAACCGACGACCAACGATGACGCTGGTCTCACCATTCTTTTAATTCGTTAATTCAATTAGTTCGTTTAATTCGATAAGGAATTGTATAGATCGTATTGTAACCTTTTTTATCCGACTGAATAAACACTCAACCAGCACTTCATGCTTCTCTACATCTTCTCCTTCATCGACGTAATTCTTCATCGTTGCCTCCATCCTTCATCTCCGTCATCGTCTTCAATCCACGTCGTCGATTCTGTGAACGACAGATGCATTGTTATTATGGAGGGTTACTGTCGAGGATACTCCTCGAGATCCAGTTGAAGAGTTCTAAAATTAGTTTTTATCTTTTGGTCTTTTAGTAGAAGTCATTTGCTTATAACCAAATTAGGTAACTATCACGATGTAGAGAAAAACGAAATTATAGAGAAAAATGTGATACAGCTTTTCGTCGACTGCATCAAATTGATTGAAAAACTTCTGAACTATGAAAAATGTCTCCAAAGTCGAAGTTGAAAAAAAATACCGCAAATTTTTGTTTTCTTTATTTCATTGGATTCTACGTCAAAAATGAGGCTTCGGTGCAAATTTTCAGGGTGGGTTGTCTGATTTTTGACGGAGCTACAAGCTCAAATATAAGCGCGCACTGAAGACTTCACTGGGCTTATTGTGGGCGATGGTCATTTAACACCTTCTTTGATGGATTCAAGCCGTTATTTTGCCACCAATTAGTTTCTTATAACCTAAAATGAAGTTTCCCATCAATTCTAGTCAAAATATTCAATTTTCAAAAAATTCATGAAAAAATTTTCATGAAAAACTCAAAATATCCAAACTCAAATTTTCAACATGGAATTGATTGGAAACATCATTTTAAGTTATAAAAAAAACTAATTGGTGGCAAAATAACGCCTTGAATTCATCAAAAAATGTGTTAAATGACCATCGCCCACAATAAGCCCAGTGAAGTCTTCAGTGCGCGCTTATATTTGAGCTTGTAGCTCCGTCAAAAATCAGACAAAAGAAAACAAAAATTTGCAGCTGGCGAAAAGCTGTATCACAGTTTTCTCTACAATTTCAAACTTTTGACTAGCAGAAAGTTCTTATCTAGGAGGGGTCTAACTTTTGGCACTACACTTATTTGAAACCTCGGGAGGCATTTCGGAAGCATTACAAGTTAGTCGACGTAGTTTATGTTAATGAGTTTTTATATAAGCAGGCCGTGAGCTATCATCCTTGTCATCTTTCTTTCCTTCCTATCTATCCTAATCTTCTTGTACTCCTATCAAGGATTGATCACCCTCTCTCTTCTAATGTAACCTATAATTCTATCATTATTATTATTTAATCAATAAACATATAAAAGCAACGATAACGTGCTTTCGCTCTGCTTTTACAGTTACTGTATATGTACTGTAATAATGGAGGGTTACTGTAGATGCACTGTAACCATGAAGGGTTACTGTAGGTGTAATTCAAAACCTGTGACGCGGTATGATTCCTCTAGAGTCATCATTGAGAGTAACACCAGATAGAATTCGCAGTTTGGCCATTTTTCCCATTCCGAGTCAGCTGAAACTCATTTTAGACATGTATCATTTTGCAAGTTGCGAGCTCGTTGGAAACTTCGAGAAAAATGATGTATAAACTAAAACAGCCAGTATTTTTCCAGAGAGCGACGAGGACGCAGAGGGAGAAAAAGAGAAAAACGATGTGAAACTCCCGATTGTAATGGAAGTAGAGACTGTGAGCAGTATGCTTTCGGCGTTGGACTTGGAATATGTGCTTCATCCGAATCTGTGCATCAAACCGATGAACAAAGAAAGTGAGTTGTTTACTAAAGAGAAAGCAATTTAGATACTTTTCATTGGACAAACGGAAAAATCATTGGTAACTTTGAAAAACAAACCTTAGTGTGTTTTCAATGTAAACAATGAGAAAATTCGAAATTTTATCCCCGAGAAAACAGAAAAAAAGTTGGTTCTTAAGAACTTGTTCCAAAAGTACAAGGTCAAATTCCAAACCCCATTAAAAACTTGCCATATAGTTAAAGTAGGATTTGACTCGGGTTTTTTTTTATTTCAAATTCTGATGTAGTTTTTATTCTGATTATCTTCTCTAACAACGAAAATAATCAGAATAAAAAACTGCATCAGAGTTTGAAATAAAAAAAACCCGAGTCCAGTCCTCCTTTAAAGAAATGAAAAGGTACTAAAGCAACTATCATATTTTCAGAGAGCGAAGAAAACGAAGATGGAAAAGATAAAACAACAACGAAAGTGGAGAAAGTGCCAAGATTGAACAAACAGGATGAACACAAAACGGGTATGCTTTTGAGTTCTATTTTCACTTCTGTAAGACTCTAGTTATGAACTGCCTGAATTTCAGTGATGGAAGTGAAAACTGCAAAAGCTTCTCCAGACGTCCACATCTTCAATGTTTACGCTTCTGAAGAAAGCCCCCGAGGCCTTGCTCATGTAAAAATGGCTCCAAGCTCCCCTCGACCATTGTCTGGATCTTCGACAGGATCGGAAGGTGAGAATGAGATTCAAAAAAATGGAGAAGGGGAAAAAATGGGAAAACCGTAGACTATGAACGTTATGTCTTATCAGTAGGAAAACTTGAAAAGAGCCGTTTTACACAGGTCATTTATGCATGCGTATAAAAACTTATGCACCTAGAAACATTTTAATAAAGGTATATTTTGAAAAAACACGAGTTTATATGTTTATAGCCAATTTGTTTTTCATCCAAACGTCAAAGCCAATCACGGTTTACCTTCCGTGAACTTTCAATGAACTTTCGGAGTTGAAAAGATAAAAAAAAATAAATTACGTGGAGGAAGCTGGAATAATTTATTTCTGAATACAAAAAATGATTCGTCCAGATAATTTACGTGCCACTGATGGTATGATGATGAGCATATAGGGCTTTAAACCAGCATCACAATCTTGTTTTTCAGACCAGCATCCGAATCAGGCAAAAAGAATGTTGGTTATGTAAGTTTTCAAAAATCATTTTGATGCTCATTGTCTCGTTTTTACAGTCAAAAACAAAGAGAAGTCAAAATGATGAACCGGCAACAAGTAATCAGCAAATTGGAGATACTTTTGGGGAAAATTGGGTCAAGCGATACTTTGGAGAGAATCAGAAAGTGGTTGAGATCGGAAGGTGAAAAAGCCAAAATTGAAGAGGTATTAACATTAATCTAAAACTGATGGAAAATGGTTTTTAGGTTATCAATTTTCATTTCTTCGATAAGTTTATGTTATCGATGATTTCTCTGGTCGCCTCTAGACAACAGAACCCATTGATGCCGCCAGAACCCGGACCAAACTGTTCGAGAGTATATGAGGTTATGCATGAGATGATGATGGAGTTGTTATACGATAACAACAACATAATTGGTCAGTTGTCGGTGAACAAGATTCTCGCCGATGGATCTCAAGTACGTTGATTTGTAAACTGAAATTTTGGAATGACTAGAAAATACTAAAAATTTAAATATATTGAATTCTGTAGCAAAAGAAGTGCTGATTCTTGGTGACAGTGACGTGGGACTTTCAAGAAGAAATGTTTTTTCTGATTGGCAAAACGCCCCAGAAAGTTAGAATTTTTCTTTTGAAAAGCCGAAGTCACAGCACTCAAGAAGCAGTCTCCCTCAGCGCCGGTGTACTCGCTTCATCCACTATCGTCTTGCTTTAAATTTTTTCGATCCGAACTTTTGAATCTTGAAATTTCATTCTCTGCGTAGATGGGTACCGTTTCGCAACTTTAAGCCGAATATTATTACAGGCAAAATGCGATGATGAGAGTATCAGTTCAAGCATCTACCTTTTCATCGTTGCAACAAAACGAGGTCAGCCTCAGCAAGTGTGATATAAAGGAGAAGATTCGGAGTTATGAGAAAATTATAATAGTGTCCTTTGAATTTTAGTGTATAAAGAAGTTAGTGAATAAAGTAGTTGTGAATTTGTTTTGGTTCTACATCGTTAATCTGTATAAAACAGAAAAGCAACTTTATTCAAGACAAAATTGGATTATTGAGATTTGTGGCCCTAAAGAGGGCCGTTGGGTTCGGTGGGTTTTTCGGAAAAGTTCTTATTCCTTGTCTCCTCCAGTCTTCTTTGGAAGAAGAACAGCTTGGATGTTTGGAAGAACTCCTCCCTGAGCGATCGTGACTCCGGCCAAAAGCTTGTTTAATTCTTCGTCGTTGCGGACAGCGAGTTGAAGATGTCTTGGGGCGATACGGGTCTTCTTGTTATCACGGGCAGCGTTTCCGGCCAACTCGAGAACTTCGGCGGCGAGGTATTCCAGAACAGCGGCCAAGTAGACTGGGGCTCCGGCTCCGACGCGTTGAGCGTAGTTTCCTTTGCGAAGAATACGGTGAAGACGACCGACTGGGAATTGAAGTCCGGCTCTTGACGAGCGTGACTTGGCCTTTCCTCCGGTCTTGGCTTTGCCTCCCTTTCCACGTCCAGACATTGTTGGTTGATGAGCGATTTGGTGTCGAATATAACGAACTGGAGAAAGCGAGTGGCTTCCTCACTTATATATTAAGACTGCGGTGGTGGGGCGGAGCTTAATCAATTACCACTCTGCGGGGACACATCATAAGAGCGCGCGTTACAACCGAATAGACAGTGACGCATTAAAGACTCCGCCCCGCCACCGCAGCTGCATATAAATAGGAAGGCAAGAAACCCTCTCATCAAGAATACTACATTCTATCTTTCAACATGCCACCAAAGCCGTCCGCCAAGGGAGCCAAGAAGGCCGCCAAGACCGTCACGAAGCCAAAGGACGGAAAGAAGAGAAAGCACGCCCGTAAGGAGTCATACTCCGTCTACATCTACCGTGTCCTCAAGCAAGTTCACCCGGATACTGGAGTTTCCTCGAAAGCCATGTCCATCATGAACTCGTTCGTCAACGACGTCTTCGAGCGCATCGCTGCTGAAGCCTCCCGTCTTGCTCACTACAACAAGCGTTCAACCATCTCTTCCCGCGAAATTCAGACTGCTGTCCGTCTGATTCTTCCAGGAGAGCTTGCCAAGCACGCCGTGTCTGAAGGAACCAAGGCCGTCACCAAGTACACTTCCAGCAAGTAAATACTTGAATGAATGCCGAAAAACCACCGAACCCAACGGCCCTCTTTAGGGCCACAAATTCCAATAATCCTATCATTGATCTTCTCAATAAAGTTTCTTTTTTCCTCTAACATGCTTCAATCCGATCATAAATTTAGCTGCTGTTGATTGATTAGTTTGAATTTTTCCGTAAATTCTTGAACTGGTATTATTGCATAGAAAATTTCGCATAAACTTCTCAGATTTTCTGAACTATTTAGCCAGCTATCGCCAGTCAATCTGTTTGAATTGTTCGGTATTCTTCAAACATCTCATTGTCCCAGCTTGATGTTTCGATATTTTGAAGGATGATGTTTTGACCTCTTTCCTACTTGCCTACTTAGATTGCTGCGAGGTTGATAGGAAAATGAAGGAAATAAAAATGTAGTTTCACCAGCATTTTCGCTCAAGAGCGCCAAAAATATGTATTTTTGCAAGTCTGTTGCAGGAGCCCAACGAATATTATACGGCAATCTTCCTCGGAACTCATGGATTCTTATTCTGGAAATTTGTCGTCGCCTTATTGGTCCGTGTATAATTGGTTTCACAGACTACAATCAAATTTCTTAATGACCTGAACTTCTGTTATCGCGGTTTTGGTTTAATCTTGCAGATTTCATTGGAATAACAGAAAAATACTATGAAACAAACTTCAAACTTTAACTAAGAGTGATGACGTCACATGGACTTGGTGTTATTTTTTTGAAATCATTTCCTTATGGGTGCAAACTATCAATCAATTATTTGGATCGGAATAAGTTTTTATGCCAGTGCACTGCAGTGGAACCATTTCTCGTGGATAGAACCTCATAAAAATCTGAATTCCTGTTTTGGTTCTATCTTGCAGGTTTCACTCGAATCACAGAAAAATACTATGGAACAAACAATGAATGTATTTTATTTAAGAGAAAATGTTTGGATTATTGAGATTTGTGGCCCTAAAGAGGGCCGTTGGGTTCGGTATTGGGTTGCATGAAAGCGAAGGAAATTATCCTCCGAATCCGTACAGGGTTCTTCCTTGGCGTTTCAAAGCGTAGACAACGTCCATGGCGGTGACGGTCTTTCTCTTGGCGTGCTCGCAGTAGGTGACGGCATCACGAATGACGTTCTCAAGGAACACCTTCAAGACTCCGCGGGTTTCCTCGTAGATGAGTCCAGAGATGCGCTTGACTCCTCCTCTTCTGGCGAGACGGCGAATGGCTGGCTTGGTGATTCCTTGGATGTTATCACGAAGGACCTTGCGATGGCGCTTGGCACCTCCTTTTCCGAGGCCTTTTCCTCCTTTTCCACGTCCGGACATTGTTGTTCGATTGATGAAGACTCACAAGTGAGATGAAGAGTGACCGATGACCCATGTTTTTTATAGTCACTGCGGTGAGTAGGCGGAGTCAGGTTGTACCACCCCGCGAGGACACATGTTTTACGGTTTGGCGCGCAACCGAATGGTCTCTAGTCGCCTGCACTCTGTCGTCTCCGCCTACTCACCGCAGCTGCTGCCTATAAGTATATAAGGGAGCGTAACTCTCGTTTACTCACAGTCCCCATCGGATTATCAACCTACACGCAATGGCTCGTACCAAGCAAACCGCCCGTAAATCGACCGGAGGAAAGGCCCCAAGAAAGCAATTGGCCACCAAAGCTGCCCGCAAATCTGCACCAGCTACCGGAGGAGTCAAGAAACCACATCGTTATCGCCCAGGAACCGTCGCTCTCCGTGAGATCAGACGTTACCAGAAGTCGACCGAACTCCTCATCCGCAAGTTGCCATTCCAGCGACTTGTCCGTGAAATCGCTCAAGACTTCAAAACCGATCTTCGATTCCAATCTTCCGCTGTCATGGCTCTTCAAGAGGCTGCTGAGGCTTACCTTGTCGGACTCTTCGAGGACACCAACTTGTGCGCCATCCACGCCAAGCGAGTCACCATCATGCCAAAGGACATCCAACTGGCCAGACGTATCCGAGGAGAGCGCGCTTAAATACCTAATTGAGTAAACTCAACTCAAACCTCAACCGAACCCAACGGCCCTCTTTAGGGCCACAAATCTCATTAATCCTACTTGCCATATTTGAATAAAGCTGTTTATTGTGGTCTTATTCTTCCTACTATTGCTAAAGAGACCAAGTTTTACCGCACGAAATGCTTTCAAAATTATCATAAAAGTCAAATTTGCTCTCAAAATGTGATTGCACACTTTGTGCTGAATGTATCGCATCACACAATATTTGTTTCCGTCCCACCCACACCTTTTTCAAAAGCAACAGAACAGGTGCTCAATCACATATCGCTTTTTTCATTTCTCCTTTAATCCAGAAATGAGAGTTAAGGCGAAGTCAAACACTGTATTCTGGCCTTCACTGTTAGCAGCATGCGGTTTTCTGCTTTTGTTCGTACTGCTTCATACACCAACACAGGTTGGAACGAACATCTTACAAGGGAAGTCCTTATAGACGCAGAATTGGATCTGTCTACAAATTGTACCATAGGTACTTTCGACCCTGCTGATTCCATTTCTGAAATAAAATTCTGCTAAATGCTCCGCGGAGCCGAGCTATGAGCCCAGCTTTTCTCCTCCACTGAATAGTCTACCTCCTCTAGGCTGGCGTATAAACGTGGCTGAGCGGCGCAGTGGTAAAGTGCCAGGTCGACGGTAGGCATGCTATGGGTTCGATACCTTTTGAAACCAATTCTTTTTTACATTTTTTTTCAACTCTGAAAATGTATTTCGAAAGTCAAAATGTACTTTTTTCCATTTCTAATAGATCACATGTATCGGTTAGAAGCTTTTTGGAAATTTTCATTTTTGCGAAAAACTTCCACTTCTACTACATGGAAACTTTTTCATGAAAATTTTTTCATTCGAAAAGGTTCCAGATACAGTTTGGTATGATCAGTTATAATATTAATCGTATGCGGTTGCATCATGCAGACGTTCTATCAGATCCAAGGAAGCCTTGCTCCCCAGAACCCTTCAAGACCTACTATGATTACCGTTTTCAAAGGTATATTTGTCAGAAATAAGTTTTGCAGGACCTTTTAAATTGGGAAGTTTTGCAAACAACATCAATACTGATCATACCAAACTGTATCTGGAACCTTTTCGAATGAAAAAATTTTCATGAAAAAGTTTCCATGTAGTTGAAAAAGTTTCCATGTAGTAGAGTGGAAGTTTTTCGCAAAAATGAAAATTTCCAAAAAGCTTCTAACCGATACATGTGATCTATTAGAAATGGAAAAAAGTACATTTTGACTTTCGAAATACATTTTCAGAGTTGAAAAAAAAATGTAAAAAAGAATTGGTTTCAAAAGGTATCGAACCCATAGCATGCCTACCGTCGACCTGGCACTTTACCACTGCGCCGCTCAGCCACGTTTATACGCCAGCCTAGAGGAGGTAGACTATTCAGTGGAGGAGAAAAGCTGGGCTCATAGCTCGGCTCCGCGGAGCATTTAGCAGGTTTTGAGTTCAGAAATGGAATCAGCAGGGTCGAAAGTACCCATGGAACAATTTGTAGACAGATCCAATTCTGCGTCTATAAGGACTTCCCTTGTTAGAACCTTCTTATAATAGAATGTGAAAATTTAGATGAAGTCTGAAAAACTGAGAATCGGAATTGTGGTAGTGCTGACGAATGATACGGAACCATCGGAATATGACATAGCTATCAGTTGGTTCCTCATTGCGCCTTTATCTTTCTTTCATAACCATTATTTATTTCAGAAAGTGTCGAATGTTATGCGAGAGCACAAAGCTATGATTTTCTACTAGTTACTGATTCTGACTACAGTTGTCATCAGAAAGATGTAAAAGCTGTCTCATTACTTAGCTAATGTATATAACGACCCAGGCTTTCAGAAGTTTTTCCGTCGGCATTGTGTGGTTTCGTATATTTTGCCACGTTACGACACACTTTTGTTTATTGATGCAGATCATGGAGTGGTGAATCCAAAAAGGTTATTTCCTTCTGTTAATCCGATTTTTTTACTGGGTGAAATTCCAGAAGGATAGAGGAGTTTATCGATACAAAGTTTGACATCACATTTTATGACAGATTTTTTAATTGGGAAGTTATGGCTGGATCTTACATTGTTAGGAATACTCAATTTTCTATTGATTTTCTGTTTGGTAACCATATTAGTTCTTTAAGGTGAGGCGTTCGTTCTTTTATAGAGTTCGCCACTTTCGAAGATAAACTTCCAAAAGGAGCTCATGGGTCAGATAACGGGGCTATACATGTGGGTTACTGTAGATAGAGTACCACCCAGAACTCATACTATAGTCTTCAGTTGTTCTTGGCCGATAAAATATTTCCCGGTGACGTGGAAGTGGATGTATGCCGAGAAGTTTATTACAAATCTGGAAACACTTTTGATTTATCTGCATACACTGCATGCATACGAGGTATCTTCGGCTCTCGAACAGATTTTGGGAACATTCGAATCATGAAAAAAGGAAGTGGATGGTCAAGAGATGATTGGCTGACAAGTGGACTTTGGAGTCCTTCCAGAGATTTTATGTTACATGGATGGAAAACGAAACAGATGAAAGTCCCTCCAAATGAAGTTTTGAAGTAGAAGAATGCATTGTTTGTAACTTCAAATATAATAATTGTTCAGACCGATTCCAATGAATTACGCCCAGTGGTACAACCCGTTGGCAGGTCCAATAATTTTGGGGCGTTGTTTTCCAGGGTAAGTACATTTCCAATTTGCCATGATAGTAATGTTTTTCTATTTTTCAGAAATACTTCTTGGTCATACAATCCTAGATTACTTGGTGACAAGCGTCAGATAGATGAAAGCCTTCTAGATTATTCAAAGAAAATTGAAAAGGAAAAAGCGAAATCTCTTTCAAGATTATCGGAAGTTCTCGAAAAGACATAACTATAACTAACTGGTTCTAGAGTTTTGTAATTGTATCAAGTTTTATAAGCTGAAAAAGTTTATTCAACAGTATTTCATAAAATAATTGAACTGTGAACTGAACCTTATACACAATAGAGCGGCAAAGATCATTAGAACAATTTATAATTTCTCATCCAATTTTATTCTCTTTAATTCCATTTTCCGTCGATTCGTTTTGTTAATCGCCTCTAATCATTTGAAATCAGATCAGGACGGTGGCCGGTTGATACCTCCAGTTTTTTATGCCTCACACCTTTGCGGCAGGAAACAACCGTCTCGTTCTCTCACTAGTTTGCAAACACTTAATTTGTGCTCAATTTATATTTCGGGTGCCTTCGCGAGTGAGCACACACAAAAACACGCCGACCGTATTTCGGTTGACCGCCGCCCCGCGACACCATTTTTTATCCATCCATTGCCTCGTTCCCTCCATCAATCCACCATCTCCTCCCTCCTTCAAGGCAAATGTCATTTTATATCCGCTAACCGAAACTCCTCCGACGGAAATCTATGTTTGTGTCTTGAAATTGCGAACACCATGTCTCAATTTCGATTTCCTCCCGTCAACACTTTTCGATCCGAGTGGCCTTTTCTTTTAGAATTCTTTTATTTTTCAATACTTACACTTTTCAGATATTGTAGTTTCTGCTTTAATTGTGACATGCTCTTTTTTGACTATTTTGAAGCTCATTTCATTACATTGTTTGCACAGATTGGGTTACTGTAGTCTAGCAGATTAGCTCATAGAAGCGCTTTTGATTTCTCACAATAAAGGGATTTTGACTATTTGATCAGGAGCTCGAAAAAGTGATACTTGCAACAAGCTACAGTATCTGATTTTCCACAGTATCTAATTTTTGATCTAGTGCATAGTGATTCAATTGATTTCATCTACGTCTTTTAAATTCCAAAACTTGCAACAATTTCTTCAGAAAAACCTCAAAAGAAGTTGACAAGACTCTTGTTATAAACGAAACAAAGCACTTGTTTCTTATTTTCCTTTGCAAAATTCGTGAACTCTTTCTCACTTTTTATAGCTAGTTTCTCATGTCTATTTCGCTTATGTACACTCTAACATCCATCATCGGATTTCACAGATTTCGGTAAACTGTTCACGCAGTTGCAAAAAGTGTCTCGAGTGAAATGAGGTGGAATGGATGTTAGTTGACCTAGTCATCGATTTTGATGAGAAGTTGCGGAAAGGTTTGAAGCAAGCAAGACTTTAAACTTCTTGATATAAAAACATATTCTAAAACTTTCGAAAACGGTTTACTCCAGTTGAAATTATCATTGTTATAACGTGATAGATAACCAATTTTTATTGTACATGGTCGATTGAAAATAATAGTTAAATTAGGTTGGATTCCTTTTTTCGACATTTACGAAAGCAATAATGGGAAGGATTCGAACCCTAAGATCCATCGTCTTCGAACTTCTTTAACTTCTGGAAAGCCCCTCAAATGACAGTAGAAAAATATTTCAAACTAGTCTTGTCCGACTTTTGGATTCAATGAAACAAATTGCACAAGATTCTTAAGTCTACGTACCCATCTAGATCCCATCTCATAGTCATTTTCTTCATTATTTAATTGAAACAAATTTCCGTCAAGGAATCAGATATCCACTCTTTTTTTTTCGAGTGTCTACACCCGCAACTTGTCATCTTTCCTGTCGTTATCCTCATTTCTCTCTTCAAGCGCATCCGGTCCGTCACATAATTTGTCGGCGGAGCCACCCTCTCAAGATGACCTCTCTGGAAAATGAGTTGCCGCCAACCGCCCCGCCGCACACCTCTTTAGACTCTCAAGTTTTTGATCATGTTTTCCGCACGTGTTTACATTTATCCGCGTCCATCCAAATCCTTGGACACTTTCAACCAACTCGACACACACTTTTCACCATTTTTTTCCTCGACAGAACATACTGATGGCTAGTGCTACCACAGCTACATCAACAGCATCTACTACTACAACTCCCAATGAGAATAATGGTTCAAGGAGTAAAAGAAGACGTTATTTTGCAAATGGAAGAAGTCGAACAATCGAATTGTCGACTCTTGCAGAAATTGATGAAGAAGAGTTTGCCAAAACCGGTGAGTTGGAAATTGTATATTTATAATACTTATTTAGTGAATGCAGAAGGTGCTTCATCTCAACCAGAAGGTGTTCCAAAAGTTTTAACAACTCAAGATGATATGTGCATTGGAACAACAGGTGGAAGTTATAAATCTTTGAAACGTGGTTCCGTAAAAGCACAAGCATTAAAACTAAGCGAACGGCTTGCTCAGAAAGGTAAGTTTCTTCTTGAATCCAAATAGGAACTTTAACTGATTTCAGTGGCAGCAGATAATTTGGCAAAAGAGCGGGAAGAAAAGAATGAAATGGAAAAGCAAAGTTGTTCAAAACCAGTCGTAGTTGATGTGAAATTGAGAAGAAATCTGACAGAAATTCGAAGAGATATAAGGAATTTTGAGGTTTGTAATACACTTATCAGCAGTTGAACCACGGTTTTCCTTTTCATATTCTCAAAGCTTACCCTCTAATAGTGCGGCGCTATGAACTCATTTCTTTGTTCGATGCTTTAGAGATTCAAAGTAGGACTAGGCAACATCATGATTCCTACACTTCCATCAGTTCTCTTTGTTTCCTGAACAGTTATCATAAACTAAGCCCTCTTCTCTTCCCCATTTATTCGAGTAATAATACATAAGTGGAATGTGATAAAAGGAAATAAGGTGTGCATTTGGAACGAGGTTCTATTTGCTTCCTCACGCCACTGTCTTCTTCTCATTCTTCTTCTTTTTCTCTTCCTCCCTATCTCTTTTCGTTTTCCGCCGATGACAGTTTTGCATTGTTGTTCTAAGCTCCCGCTCCTCTTTATTCATCTCTTTATTGATCGTTCTGTTCGGCTTTTTCTCTTTTCTTGATATGGCATCCACTTATTCTTATGCTGAATTTAATAAGATTTTCAACGAAACGATTCCAAAAACTGAACATTTACCTGTTGTGGTAAGACAAAAATTATGATTTGACTGGATGAAATGATTACAAATTGAAAGTTTTCAGACAACAACAGACTTCTCGACCTCACAAGATTGGCCACAGCAACATCAACAACATGAATTTCAACCAAACTGCTCAATTCCAATGCAAAGGTATGTATTGAAATACTATATTCTGCTTATATATTTTTTCACTCCAACTACGAAAATAAGAATTCCCCGTTTTTTGAATTGTCTGTGGAGGTTACATCAACCTAGAGCTTTTTCTAACATCAGGGTCCATATCAATATGTTCTGTGCTGGTATTCATGAACATTTTCTTTTTGGAAAACCAGTACAAATCCATTTTCCGGAAAATGAATTTGTACTGGTTTTCCAAAAAGAAAATGTTCATGAATATCACCTCTGATGTTGCAGACATCCAATCTCTCGGTCAGCTTCATTTGTTGCTCCAACTCCTCTAATTGTTTATGGAATGCCTCCCCCACAACATGGTGACAGAGTGTCAATGATTGATGGACGTTGTGATAGTAGAATTGGAGAATATGCCATGCCGTTATATTACATGCCTGCTCCTCCACCTCCACAGCCAATGTTTCTACCGTATCCAGCTGCTTCTAAAATGGGAATGAGCCATTTCGATCAACCGAGTATGGTTATGATGCCTGGACATCCATTACAGTATCCAGAAATGCAAATAAGGCGAAAAATGAAATCAGGAGGAGATCCAAACAGACGGGAATCTTGGTGTTCTAGAATTTGTTGTGCTGGGTTTGCCCAGTTACTTTGGACAATTGTATGCATTATATCATTTGGAATAATTGCTTCTTTAATTTTAGCATTATGCTACATGTGATTTCTAACTTTTGATCCTTAATTTCTGTATATACTTTTGAAACCAAACAATGCAACAAATCGAACATTCCGAGTTTTTTATGAAATAAATAAAGCAATTATATGAGTTCTATAATCGCTTATTGAATATAAGAATAACGATAAGCTGAACGAAAAGGAAGAAAAGTTCGATGAATGAAACAATGGAAACTCCTATCAGAATACTCAGAATACCTCCAAGGTATGACATGAACTTGGTCAGCTGGAAAATTTGAGCAAAATTTTCACCTTGAAAATATATGACTTACATCCATTGCCGGCGTTTCACTGTAAATCATATAATCGAGTTTTGGGAGGGCGATTCTTAGAATGACAGAGTCTAGATATTTCTCGTAGCACGCAGTCTTGTTGATAAATGGCGTTTTGCATTCAATTATCTAAACTCATAATATTTCAGAAATTATTTTCGAAAACCTACATCATTAACATAAGGCAATCTTGATAATTTCGATGAGTAAACAGTTTGTGAACAAGGCAATGGACATGAGCATTGTGGCCATTTTGATGGATCTCCTTTTGAATCAACTAGGTCATCAATACAGTTTTCTACAAACTTCCATTGTTTTTCATTAAAGAAGTCTACAACAAACTCTGCGTAATGTTGCATGAAATTCCATCAGAAGGCATCGGATATCTTGGATCCATACAACTACATGTTTCACTTACAACATCTTGATAACATGATCTCAAACATCCCTGTAAATAATTGAAGTAACGTTCCTTTTTAAAGTACACTTAGTTACATCAGTCGTATAGTCTCCATCGTAGTAATATGATTTCACTTCTTTTATAGACTTCACACATTTTCCATACCTTCCACCAAGGCGATAATAGTCTTTCTGAAATTTCGCAGTTTTTGTTGGATATGAAACTCTAATAGATGAGCTACCCGATTGATTGCAATTCTAGATTCGAAATGTGGAGCAGTATTGATTCGCACTGATTCTGAAGTTACAACTTCTTCTTTCGTTGAAGTGAACACCATAACAGCAGCTGTTTCTGTCCATGGTAAATACTCGGTTTGCTTTACATTCATTTGCATTTCAAGTCCTCCTGGATATCCAGATCCTCTTGCTTTGTATTGAAATGAAGAATTCATATGATTGAATGTAAAACAGTTTCCCAGTACTTTGTCATTCCACATCACAAAATTCGAGCTGAAAATGAATAATGGAATCGTGGAAAGATACAAAATCAAACTTCAAATCAATCAGTTGTTGTTCATATGCAACCCATAAAAACATATCTTCAGCAGTCCAAGAAAGATTTTTTCTAACATCCAGGCTGTATCCTCCAATCAGAAATGGAATGATATCTCGAACGAGTGTGGGATCATTTGTTAGTTCGGAAGCCATCTGAAAAGAAACTCAAAATTGAATGATATGGCATAATGGAAACCTCATCCAATTCATCTGGTCCCAAATTTCCATAGGTCGCATTTAATATTTGATAGATGATTTTATCTAAATAATTATTTGTTAAAAGTAGTTACAGAACTAAAACCTTACTGAAAAGGCATGACTTTCCGAACATATTTGGACCACAAACACAGTAATAACTTCCATTTGTATTGACACACGTGGCATCTGGGTCTTTTGTTTTACAGAGAGTTATATCCTCCGCACATTCATCCACATCTAAAAAAAACAAAGAGATCAGAAGGTGAACAAAACAAATGAAACAATTGCCTATTGTGCAGTTAACCCCAGTCCATTGTGGAGTACATGTACAGTTGTAACTATTAGGAGGCCCAATTATATCCTCACACTCTCCATCGTTTTGACAAGGAGTTTCATCGCAATAAAATCTCTCTGAATAGCATTTTAATTCAAGAAAAGAAGATACGAATAACCTTCTTCACAATATGGTCCCTTCCAATCGGATGTGCATTGACAGGTAAACGTGGAATCCAGAAGATCATAGGAAGGAATGCAAGTTCCTCCATTTTGGCATTGATTGATATAACATGGGTTGAAAGCTGAAATTGTTTTGGGTGGTTGAATGCATTCTTTTTAGCTCCCACTTTCACAATTCGTATCCATATACAGATTCAGACATGCACATGTGTAACTTCCATTTCCCAAGTCCGTGCAAGTTCCTCCGTAGAGACAAGGTTTTGAAGTACAAGGATCACCAACTGAATAATTAGAGTTTGCTAACATCAGGCATAATTTACTCACCACAAGCAACTGTTTGATTTGTACTGGTACAAAGGCAATAATGACCAATTTGATCATCAGTAATTCCACATGTTCCAACACCACAATCAATTGAATCACATGGAGTCAATGAAGCATCACTTTGACACGTTGAACCTGTTTTCAGGGGATTACAAAGACAAGTGTATGCTGTTGCAGAAGTTTGAATACACTTTCCATTCCCAGCTGCATCACCACACGGTCCCGGAGTGCAGACATCGTTCAATGAGTACACGGAAGCAGATCCGGAGTTCATATCAGAATATGAGCACGTGGCAAGTAGAGCAGCAAGAAGTCCACCAACTGAAACAGTGTTATCAAGAATTCAAAAATGGTGCCTTAGTAAAAAGCATACGTAATCCAGCTTGTGGTGGATCCGTAAGAGTGTTTGTCGTTGAAAATAGACATTCTCCTTTTGTTCCACTCATTGCTGAAAGTTCAATTCGTTTCGATTATCCCGAGAAGAAACAAACTTGAATATGCATAATTTGATGTCGGATTTGCTTGACGATAAGCAATAAGAGCATCTCTACAGTCATTTCCTTTTGTAATAGTTGTTGAATAAACGTAATAATCAGCAAAAGTAGCGGAAGAATCATCGTAACAACCAACATAAGAAGTTTGGACACTTCGTGCAGTTTGACACGTTGCACCATAGTAATCAAACGGACATTGGCAGTATGGAGTGGTATCACTGAAAAGCAGTTCACAAGTTCCACCATTCGTACAGTAACCCGAGCATGGATCACCAGAATCTGTAACATCAGATTAGTCCGCTCATACTATGAAACTTCGTACACTGGCATTGTTCTCCATAGAATCCCGTCGAACAAGTGCATGTATAAGTTCCTGCCGAAGAAGAGCAAACTCCGTTTTGTAGGCAAGGTTGAGGAGAGCATGGGTGACTTGTCACTAAAGATAAAAGACAACTCCATCAGTTCCTTTTTCCTTTTCTTCTCTGAAATAGACACTTACACATAGTGCAGTCAGTTCCTGTGTACCCGGCAGCGCATGTACACGTCGGAATGTCATCAACAATATTACATTGCTGATTAGAAATTGTGCAAGGGCTCGGAGAGCAACTCGTTGGACCGGTGCAAACTGTGTCTGAAGTTTGTGTTGATTGATCTGAACATGTACAGACAGAGCATGTGGTAGCAGATGATCGATTGCCAGGGTAACAGTATCCGTGAGCGCCACAATCATACGGGGTATCAGTCTACATATAATTAAGTATATTTTGTGTTCTAATAAATTTCAGTTTACCTGTGATTTAATAATTGGAAAAAACAAAAACAGAAGCAAAAGAAACATTTCCAAAGTCACTGCTCCTTAATTCCCGATTCACAACATACTTTTAAACTTTTTTCTTTTTGAAATTCAAGACTTGAGTCGGATTACAATGTTAATAATGAAGTGGTAATGTGACCTAGTTGTTGGTTCTCACTCTTTTTCTATGTTTGTGAAAATTACGTAGGAAAAAATGTTTATGAAAAAATGAAACCGATTAAAAAAAAGACACCGACGTTAAAATTCTTGAAAAAACTTGCAAATTATACACATGAGATCTTTAACTTTGTATGTAAAGCATATTATTCTTCTTTCATAGACATTGTACTTCGAGGTGATACCTCTGAAGATGAAGTCTGAAAAAAAGCGAAGTTTACAGTATTCAGTATTTTTGAAGGCTTACGCTGTTTCCCCTCTCCTCAAAACGTTTACGATGAAGTACACTAGCCGCATACAACATGGATGCTATTTTACTTTTTTGATCATCTTCCTGAAATCAAATATTCTTAATTTTTGCAACATGAATTTTATTCTTACTTCACTTTGATGCTCATGATCAACTGATCCATGAGTATGCCCATGTCCGTGTCCTCCATGAGAACTCGTATGTATACGTGGTTCTCCCAATTGGAAGTAACCCATATTCAAGTATCTTTGAAGGAATTCCAAATAACAACCAGATACTGTGAATGCAAAAAGATAGTCAGCAGGGAAAAGAGTTTGTGTGAAAATCATACAGATTAAAGTTGTACTCGAGAATCTGAATATGGAAACTCAATGCCTCTTAAATTTAAAATGATAGAAACTAACGGGAACTTTTCATCTGTCAATTGATACTTAATAAGAGATGTTTCAAAGAAAGTGACTCCGAAATGAATCCAAGCAAGAAGTAGACCGGCAAAACAAGCTAATGGCAAGAACTTTTTAGTTGAAATACAATCTTTGTCAGAAAGTGCAAGAAGTCTTCGAACTGCAAAGTACTGAAGCCATTGTGTTGCCTGAAGACAAATTTATTTATGGTTTATTTCATTAGAAGTCATGACTCACTTGAACCATAACTAGGTTAACATTCTGAATAATTGCATCTGATAAAATAATAAATCCATCAACTCTCTGGTATTCGATTTCCACCGATTGTAAGATCTGTAACAAAAATATCTTTTTTCTCACACATTTTCTTTGCAGTTCAGAAACAAAAGATGGTTTCTGTTATCATTTTGGAAAAGAGACATTAAAAAGCAGGTCGACTGTCAACAGAATCCAAAAAATCACACCTATGAAAGTACCTGATAAGAGAGGAATTCCCCTCGAGAAGAATGAAATGAATGGTGATTTTCAAAAGGTTAAAAACTTACCAGTTTAATGAGGAGAACTACACAACAACCGAAAAGAATCGAAATGTCTCCTCTTGCATGAGCTTTATGATGAGCATCGAGTCTTTCATTTGGAATTGTAGTTGAGAACGCGTACAACTAAAAATTAGGAATTGTATTGGGACTGAACAAATCTAATATATTACCGCTCCAAAGAAAAACACTTGACAGACATTTGCTGCCAAGTTGATATAATCATTAGTCATATAATGCTCATCAACCAGATCATCGAAATCTGAATAAAAAAAATGATTATTTTCAAAGATCAAGATCATTACCTATAGTGTAGTAAAAATAGAAAAGCCATTTGAGCGTTGACATAATCATGACGATTGGAGTGATAAGAATAAAGAAGGCGACAAGATACTTGCTGGTAATCAGAGGCTTAGACTCCATAGCTGGATGTTCGACATAAACACGAGAGACGTCTTTCATGAATTCACGAAGCATTCCACGAACGCCTTCTTTTCTCTGAGAACAAAAATGATTGTGAATAAGGAATCAAATGAGATCTTACTTTCATTCTTCGTTCGATATCTTCTGCTCTTTCTTCAGCTCCTCCACAAGCAAGCCAATGGGTAACAAGAAGAATTGGAAAGAATTCAGAAGCACAGGAAATGATGGAAGAAGCAAGAAGACCTTTATTGATATAATACCACATCTTCTGAGTTCCATGAAGTTCAGAAGCAGGGTTACATTCATAATGTCTCTTGATAACAGGACACCAGTATCCTTCCAATTCTTTCCGTTGACATAGTTCCTGAAAAGTACGGATACTCTCGAGTTTTATTTTTCAAGACTCTCTAACACACCTGATGACTTAGGTATCCTTTATAAATAACAACTTTCATCCAAACAACAGCAAATGTAATGTTTATGAAAAGTCTTCCAACTTTGTCTAAATTAGAACTGATTGCTCCGTAAAACCTTCTATGAAGAATATAAATAAGAGATAATCCAGAGAAAGTGGCCATTAGGACATCATAAATTGCTTCAATAAACAATTCAGATGGATAAAGAGCATCGACAAGTTTGTCACAACTTTGGAATGCGTAATCGAAAACGATGAAGTACAGATATCCCAACATTATTCCGAGAGTCAATGCAATTGCTCCAATCAGAGCAGGATCTGGTATTTCATGAGGTTCATCAAGTTTCGGAAGATTTCTTGTTCGAATCAAAAACTCAATTTGTATTACTCCACAACAAAACATCAGAAGAGCAACAATCTAAATCTCTCAAATGGTCACAGTAATATGAAATATGAATACTTACCAAATGATAGATTCTCAAATAGTAAATAGTATCTTCACGACTGAGAAGTACATAAAAGTTCATAAAAACGCAAAGGATGAATATCAAATACAAGGTTATGGTACAAAAATAATGGATCTGAGACAAGGATTACGGTACTTCATTTGAGAAATCATTGAAACTAACATGTTTTCCCCATTTTTGAATTTTCATTCTATTTTAGTCGTTGAGTCGTAGATCGAGAACGAGAATAAATACCGGAATTCGGTAGTGGAAATATAAAAATGGAGGTAAGAATGATAATGCCGGCACACCGACTCCGAGTAATTATTGGGACATTATCAACGGAGACATTAAATTTTTAATGCGTTTTCTTTTTATTTTACCGTTGCATGATGGTGATGTTTCTCCTTCAGAAACACATTTTTTGATCTTGACTTTTGTCAGGTAAATGGGTTGACGTACTTCAATAACTGGGTCATCATTTGAGTTGCCTGCACAATTTCTATGCTTTCTTTTGATGGTTTTCTTTTTGAAGAAAAGGGAAAGGTGTGAAATTATCGCTAACATCAACTGCAAGTCACAGATTTGTCATTTCAACGTGGGAGTACAAATAGAGAAAAAGGGAATTCCTAGTTATGAAAAAAATAAAGAGAACACACCCAAAATAACAATAAAAAGTGAAATGAGTTTCAAAATTGAAGATCTGTATCAACAAGAAAGAAAAGAAAATGTACTAGTAAAAAACAAAGCAACCGTTCCACTCTGGAACAAATGGAATTCTTTTAATGGGAAGGATAAATCCTATTAATTCGCATCTTTACCATTCAGTTCACTTAATTTCTCTCTCTTCAAAACCTATAAATTCCAATTGAAAGTACCGAATACAGAACGAACAATATGAAATAAGCAGATTTGAAGTATGACGGAATACTCCGAAATGACGCAAATGGAATCACCATAATATTAACAGAATACAGTCGACGACGTCCATTGACACTACATCAAAACTCTTCACGAGTATATTGTGATTCTAGTTTATTGTGTTTTTCATATCGTAAACTCTTGCATTTTGAGAAACATCCTCTTTTATTATAGACGCTTCATAAATAGATGCGTTCTATGCTCTGAATGCTCTTCAAATACAAGTTTCAAATAGCGCGAAAAATACTTCTCAATATTTATAACATCATTTTAAACTGATTACTCTCAGGGTCAAATGTTTATTCGTTTTCCTTCGTTCAATCATAATCATCATCACCTTTCCGGTTGCTCTTTCCCTCCGCTTTCCCTTTCACCTAACCAGCTTCCGCGTGTTCCTTCTTTCACCTAATCTTGTGTCTAATCACGCCTGTAAACATGCTCACGTAACCAACCAATCTTTTCATTCCATTTGCCTTTTCTTGAAATCAATCATTTTTTCTATCCAATTTTAATTCATTAACCTAATCATTCATAATTTCTTTTCAGCGAGGCCAGGGATGAAGACACGGCGTCGTGATGAGATTGTACAGTTTTGTCGAGAGAATACATTACTCGTAATGACAATGTTTTCGGTTTTTCTTGGAGTTGTGTTGGGTTTTGGTCTTCGTCCTCTTAATCTATCACAAGAAACATTACAACTCATTAATTTCCCTGGAGAAATATTCATGCAAGTACTCAAAATGATGATTCTTCCACTCATTTTTTCGTCTTTAATCTCAGGTAAGATTGAATATAGTATCAATACTATTTTTCCTGTATTTTTTTGTTTACAGCTCTAGCTCAAATGGATGCCAAGGAGTCAGGACAAATGGGAGCATCTACCGTTCTCTATTATCTGTCAACTGCAGTTTTAGCCACTTTGGTAAGTCTTTCTGCTAATCCAATTCAATTTTTCTGATCAATTTTTCTTATTTTCACATAATTCCAATACATCCAATTTCAGCTTGGTATCTTCCTGGTTACAGTAATCCATCCAGGAGATCCATCTATCAAAGGAACAGACATTGCAGATGCACCATCTGAAGGCAATGTATCTCCACTAGATACTTTTTTGGATCTCGTTAGAAATATGTTTCCTGAAAACATAATTCAAGCAACATTCGAAAGAATGCAGACGACATACGTGGCAATACGCCCAAAAATTGCATCGAAGAACGGGACATCTGGAAATATAGTAGTGAAAAGATCAATCGGAATGACAAAAGGAATGAATATTCTCGGAATAATAGTCTTCTGTACTGGCTTCGGAATAGTTATCTCTCAGTTGGGAGAGCGTGCCAGAATAGTTGTTGATTTTTTTGTTATTTTGGATGCAGTTATAATGAGATGGGTAGTCACTTTAATGTGGTTTGCACCACTTGGAATCACTTGTCTCATTTGTGGAAATTTATTAGAATTAGACGATATCTCTGATATTGCTTCTGTTCTTGCATTGTACGTTTTCACTGTTTGTGCTGGATTAGTTCTTCACACAATCATCACAGTTCCATTAATGTACTTTTTTATCACAAGAGAGAATCCTCTTCCGATTTTCAAAGGAATGATTCAGGCAGTTGTTACTGCATTTGGAACTGCTTCAGGGTGGGTATTAAGAGCATCTAGGTGTTCATAGACGAGATCTTTTCAGAGGAGCTACGTTACCAATGTCAATGCAATGTCTCGAAGATCACTGTGGAGTTGATCGTCGTATTTCTCGTTTCGTCCTTCCGCTTGGCTCAACAATCAACATGGATGGAAATGCTTTGTATGAAGCTGTAGCTGTGATTTTCATTGCTCAACTGAATAATGTTCAATTATCACTTGCGGAAGTTCTCACTGTAAGTATCACAGCGACTATCGCATCAATCGGACTCGGATCTGTCCCTGCTGGTCTTGTTTCCATCCTCCTCATTCTAAACACAGTTGGACTACCGGTTCGAGATGTGTCAATGCTGTTTACTGTTGATTGGCTTTTGTAAGTTACCACTAGTGTTTGCTGCAGAATTGAACTGTTCTATTCCAGAGATAGAGTTCGAACAGCAGTGAATGTGCTAGGAGATGCATATGCTGCCTCAGTAGTTCAACATCTTTTGCAGGTTTGTTTTTTCTATTTATCCAGCAATTTTCCATGTTTTCAAATTCAGAAAAAGCTGGATAAAGCAGATGCCCGTCACGACTACAAAACGGAGATTAAAGGAGAAATAGAGTTGCTGAAATCAGCCGCTACTAGTAGAAGACCTTCATTCACGATGTCCGAAGCCTCAAAAGAGCTGTTCCTGAATCATGCCAACACTGCTGGAAACTCTAGAATCGGCTCACGTCGTCCATCATCAACTAACTTACATCTTTCATGGCGTAACAATCCTATTGAACCGCCATACACACCATTACCAAACGATGAAAACGTGTAATTCTATAATCCCCTCATTCATGTCACTTTCTTCATTCCAAAGCAGAAAACGGTTATTCTCACCACTTTCAGCGAGAACCCATGGATTGTTTTGTACATATCATTCTCTATGTTTAGCATTGTTGATGAAATAATTTATGTTTGTAAAGTTTTAGCAAATGAGAAGAAGCACATTACATTACTTGTATTCGAAAATTAGAGAACATAAATGGACAATGGAAACTCAACGGTTGCTGACTAAAAAGATTTTTTGGACGCTATAGAATATGAGGAGTGCCAATTTAGTTGGATGGGTCGAATTCGAGTCCAAGTCCGAACTTGTGAGCGTCGTTGGCGGCGAGGTTGAATTGAGTGGAAAGAGTGAGCTTGAGAGCTGGAGAGAGCGAATGAGTGGCAGCAAGAGCAACTTGGGACGAGCTATTGACCTTGGCGCGAACAGCAAGATCGCGGCTCGGAGAGTACTTGGTGGCGAGAGCGTAGTCGGCTCCGTTTCCTCCAACCTGAAATGAAGATATTCTTTACTTGAAGCTTATCATGAGATACCAACCTTCCATCCGAGTTGAGTTCCGATTTCGACGTTGGAAGCAACCTTATGGTAGAGGGATGCTCCGAAATCAGTAGAGTTAACAACGAACGAGTGAAGAGTGTACTGTGGAGTAGAGTGTCCGAAGGCCAAAGATGTGGCAGCCAACTTGTTCGATGAAGAGTCGAAAGTGGCAGCAGCTCCGATGAGCCATCCGTCACGAGCGAAGACTCCAGCGGCGTTGATCACTGGGGCAGAAGTAACTCCAACATCAGCAGTGATCTGAATTATTATAATGGAATATGTGATAATTGAGTAAATACTATTCTACTGAATCAAAATCAAACCCTAAAAGAATCTCGTTTCCAATCAAGCTTAAGGCGTGAAATACCAATTGTATCGCCCAATACGTGAAGAACACTCACTCTAGCAGTTGGAAGAGCCCAGTCGAGCTTCACTTTTCCGCTTCTCTTTCCAGCGTGTGGAGCATACAGCGAGTCGAGGGTGACCTTAACTCCACGTCCGAATTGCTCATTGACCTCAATGACGGTTCCGAGTTGATTCTCGGTGTTCCACTTCTCAGTCAAAGTGATTCCTTAAATTAATACACCATTTTTTTTTGTTTTTCTTTGTGTTGTTGTTGAGACAAGAGACCGAAAGAGGTGTCACGTGATCAAGGTTTGAACATACAATTGCATCACCCCGAAGAATGACTACCCTACATTTTTCAGACGGCGGGTAAGAATGAAAAGTTGTCATTCAGATAGTTGTCTCATATCTTACCGTATTGTGGGATCTTGTACTTGACATCAAGATTTCCTCCGAGCTTTCCGGATCCGATGTTGTGAGAGGCGGCAGACTTGAACTCAACCTCCTTATTATCTCCAGCTCTGGTGGTGGAGTCGATCTTGAGAAATCCGAAGTCTGCAAAGATACGATTTAGAAACCTAATTTTCAAAAAAAAAAAAAACTAACTATATCCCTTGTTGAAGAGGTCCTTAGCGGACTTTCCAAGATCTCCGAAGGTTGGTGGGGCCATTTTCTGAAATATTGAAATTACAAGCTGGTCCTTAAAACGAGATGCGCGAAACAGAAAATTGAAAGAGTGAGTGCAAGAGAGTAAATTGTTTACAGCTGTCACATGACGTCTGGACGAAGAGTTTCAAAGAAAAAGAGATACTCTCGCGTAGATTCACTTCTCATATGGAGGAAGACTTCAACTGCACCCAGAAAGGCTTCATTTCGAAAAAAAATGAAGAAACTCGTAACGCACTAGGATTCTTATCAGAGAATTCAAAAGCGAACTGAGGCAACATAAAACTTCGACGGTGTCGCGAATGTTTGGCAAGGGAACTAAGAGATCACGCCACAAGACAACCAACAAACTGCGTTGTTGAGTTCAAAGGCAAGCACAACGGCGCGACGACCGCCCGTCACGAGACAACATAGGAAGTAGAAGACTCGCAGAGAATGGCGACTGCCTCGCGACCGCTCGCTAACAAAAGTATTGAAGATTACAGCGGAATTTCAAAAACAACCGCGCAGGACATAGCAAAAAAGGTGATGTATATTTTCATATGGGAAGATAACGTTTTTGTGAATGGAAAACCATGCCAAGTAGTACGATTCAGCTGCTTGAATATAAGCTGGCCATCAGTTGCCATAGAAATAAGAACCAATGAAGTGAACAGGAAATGAGCAGGAGACCGAATTTTCCGCATAAGCTATTCTCACCAAACTTTCTCGCCTTTCGTCATTCAGAAACTTTCTCCATCTAGAATGTACCGCTCTGAGATTTCAAAGCCTCAGTTAGAAAATCCAAACTTGGTGGACAGAATAATACTTATTATTCTGCCCAATTACTTCTATGAATACGAAGCGGTTCTACAGCATCTCACCAAGGAAAAATTCGGAATTGTTGAGGTAAGTTGTACTCTAGAACGATCAAAAGAAACTATTTCATAGAAAGTTGTGAAGCACTTCAAAACTGATGAAGTGATGGAATGGAAAAGCCCAGATTTAGAGTCTCAAGACATTTGGGAGCTCTCTGATAGATTAATCGAAGGGCCGTGCATGCTTCTCTTGTGTGAGAGAGCCAATGCATTCATCGAGATGGGAGGAATAGCAAAATACCACAATGTGATCGCACACAGGTGAGCGGATTTTGAGCGGCTTGAAAAACAAAACATCAACTAAACGCGCGCGCTCTTAAAAATATTGACAGACATCAGGCACAGCTGAAACGAGGTTGACCATATCTCCTTAGTCGTTTCGAGACCAACAAAGATTTTAGAGGATATTCAAATTTTCATACCGGCGCTGAAAAAGAACTTAAAAAAGGAAAAAAATTTCGAGCGAAAATAAAATTACAGAATGAGCTCAAACGACGGACTCTATTTTTCGAAAACTACAATTGCGGCTTATCACGATACAATTTTCTTTTTCCCGAAATGTGAGAAAAAATGCAAAGAGTTTAGATATAGGTTTTGTTTCAGATATTGACGAAAAGTCGATGCTTAAGCATGCGAAAGATTATTTGTCTGCCGAGGTTTGGCCAAAATTAAGTCCAGGATTGGCTCGTCTTGCTGTTGAGCGTCCAGAAAATCCAATTGTTTGTATTTACATTGATTCCACTAATTTTTTAATTACAGAAATGGCTTGCTGAACACTTGCAACAGCTCTGATGATAATTTTTTGTGTTATTTCAAACTACTAAAAACAATAAATTTCTCAATCATATTCATATAAACAAAACTATGCGGGCAGTAAAAAATACATGTAATAACGTACACACAGGTGGTGAAAAAACTCGGTAAAACATTGATTAATATAGAAACGAAAGTTATTGCTCCTCTTCCATTGCAATTCGAACAACTAGTGATGCAGATGGATCCAGTGTGTGCTGATAACCTGTGTTCAATTGAATTTGAGAATACCCAGTACGAAGACTCATAACAGGGATAGAGAATTCTCCAACAAAATCGTTAGATGAAGTGGAGTCGAAGTCCTGAAAGTTTAAAATTGAATTTCAAAATTGTTTCGATTGGATCCTTACTTTTACGCAGAATCGAATGATGGCGAGCTCTGGGCAGGAGAGTGTAAAATAGAAGTTGTCTCTCCATTCAGGGTTGAAACCGTTGTCTTTTATGATTCTAGTTTTTGCTTTTGTTTCGTCCCTGGGAACTCCGAAGATTTGAACACTGACGTACGGATCAATAATCTCTTTCCCTGGTTCTGACTTTGGAAGATACTGTGCAGAAAAGAGACCAATTCCAAGCTTCAGTTTCGGCTTCGAAAATTCCCTAGGATCCAAGCCATCAAGAAGGCAAGAAGGTTTGAGCACATATCCACAATTTCCGTTAATCCGGAACAATCCTGCGTTCAAATCTAGTTCTTCTCCTGCAGTCTGGAAGTTCATAGCGACACTTTGAATTCCACAGAGCCACGATACAGTTGGATGCATGTTGGAAGAATCTTGACGAAGTCCTTTTGGATAGCTTTTCACTAGTCGCTCCGACGTATAACGGTAAATTGGAACACATGCTTCAAACAATGTGTACACTTTATTCTCAGAAAGAGAAGGACTTCCGTCGTGAGGATCTGAAAATTTACTTCGGTTTCACTTTTTCTGACAAAAGTTTCTAAAAACCTACGTTTACTCAGGTCCTGGTACACGTTGTGAGTCAATTTCACGGAAGGCAATCCAATGAGAGCAGAAAGTTCCGGTGCCACTGGATGCGGATGGACATGATGTTTATTCTTATCAATCGGGGAATCATCTTCGTCAGGCTCCTCAATTTCCTCTTCAAGGATAATTTTCTTTCCACGAAGAAGAAACTTTCTTTTCAGTTGATTTGGTGACGGGAGAGGATGTTGTCCAGAATCTTTAGAGGGAATGTAAAGTGCGTCTCCAAGAATCTCTTTGAACAAATCGGCCATAACCGATTGTTGTACGAATCCAACATGATTCTCCAAAGTTAGGATGACAGGATATGGTGATGTTTCGAAAGCTGTTCTCTGAAAAGATGCTGGCGATTGAAAACATTTTTCGAATTCGATTTGTGTAAAGTAGTATCGCTCACCTTGATAGCCTCTAGCGAATTTCTCAAAGTAATCGATTCAATGAATGTTCGTTTGTGTGTGATGACCGGTTCACCATGTTCTCCATCGAATAAGTCTACTGAAAAACTATCTTAACTTTTGATTATTTAAAAATGACTTACACTCTAATAATCTTGCTCCCTTCCTCAACGCAGAGATGTATCCTTCAACTGTAGCTTCCCCTTTAACTTGTAATCCTGTCAAGTATGTGTTGTGCGATGAGTTTACAAAATAATGAGTGAGCGGTTGATCCATGTCTTGGAATACACTTTCATGACCAGGCTTAAAGACATTTCCCCATCTTGACTGCATCAATCGACGCATTCCCATCAATCCCATCAGTTTCTCCTTTGATTTATCTTGAACAGTTTGCTCAAAAGTATCCAATATTTGTTCCGCCTTTTTCAGATCAACATTTTCAAACTGTAATTAGCTTCATGTATCATTTTCTGCATAACATGTTCACAACTTACTCCTTGTTCTTCGGTTAAAAATCTTTGAAGATCGGAAACCGTCAGCGTTTCTACATTATCAGAACTGGCCTGCGTCATTACAAATCGAAGATCTGGTCTATCAGTGAGCCTTTCAAAAAAGTTGAGAAATTCCTTTTCATTCAACTTGTTGTCTCTGGAGTTTTCAAGCTCCGATTCTCTAAAAATCGCTTTCGCATATCTTTCACTAATTTGCAGATTCATTCGTTTCAAAAGTGTCCAAACTTCGTCAAACGTGAGAAGGCCTGAAAAAGTCATATTTCCCAAACTTTCTTTCCTCTATTTATCACCATTCTTATTGGTGTCCGCCTGCTGGAATTTGTCTATCAGCCACGCAGTCTCGTTGAAAACAACTCTCTGATGCTTGGCGACCGATATGAGATGTGTCAGTACGGAAACCCATTTATCTCGGGTCTGAAAGATTAATTTAAATAAGGATCATTGCGTTAGTTCATTACTTTCTAGCCATATTAACCGACATGCGATATTTTGGTTTTTGAAATAGTAAGTTGAAAAAAAACTCACTTCTCTGGAATCTGCACAAAAATCGACAGATTTGTGCAGAAATTTAGCATGCGAAAAGATAACGGAAAAACATCTAGGTTCAGGAGCTAATTCTTGGAACTCGTACTTCTTGGACGCTCTTTGCAAGTTGTCAGTTTGATAACCGGATCGTACTTCCAACAACTCCGATAGTGACACAGATTTCAATGCATTTGGTACAAAATTGAACCAATAACTTGAGTAGTAGTTGAGGAATTGCTTACTTTTGATAGTCACAAGTGCCATTTCCTTCACTTTCTGACTGAAATCTCACATCGTTCCAATTGAATCATATCAATAAAGAAAACTGACTTTTTGATTCTACAAAGCAATGATCCCTTTTCTGCCCATGCTAGCTCTTCCTTGGTTTTTTCTTCATCTGCAGCTTGCGCAGCGGCCTGCTCTTCTGGAGAGACGTTCTTGGCCATTTCACCCTGAAAATTTTTTCATTTGTTCAAGGTCGAAACGCAATTAGAAAGAAAGAATAAGACAAGTAAGAGATGAAAACCAATGGCAAAATAACTTGATGCGACCGATGCGGGCCGGTCGTCAATAAAGAAGAGAGAAAAAGATGCGGGCGTGGTGCCAGAGATAGGTTGAAAGGTCTCTTCACTTTGCCTTTGTTTGGTAATAAATGTATTGATTTGTAAACACACATTTGCGAGAACAGCAATTCAAATGCTATTTCTACCGAAATCAATATTTTATTTCCACTGTTTGTCATGATGAATGCAAAGTCTTGAAAAGGGTGGAGTTTGGGAAAACGCTCGAAAAAGTTTGCAACAATGATCCGACATCCCGGTGCGCGCTTTTTACCGTAAATCAACAAAGATGTAAAGTAGATAAATTGGAGATAAATTGGCAGTTAGCCTGATTGAATAACAGATTCATGGATTTGTTCGTGTAACCGACAACATAACTACGTTCCGGTTATGTGAAACTATAATTTGTGATCAAAGATGTAGTAAAATATTTAACCAAAACTTTATGTTCGTTCTTTACGTTTTCTTTTAATTTTTAAGTAGGTTTGATTGCTTACCTTTCTCAGACACTTGCTGAATGACACGCCACGGGAAGAATTCTACAGCAGCTTCCGTTTATACTTACCATGAACGCCGAAGAGATGCTAAGGTACGTGTTGAACAATTCAAGTATGAGTGCAATAGGCTTTACAGTCTTCTTTCTAGGCTAGTGGATACGGAACACTTCATGCTCGTCTGGGAGCTGATTCGATCAAAGAATTCCATTGCTGCTCACTGACACTTCAGCCATGCAGAAATCCAGTCGTTTCACCAACAGGATACATATTTGATCGTGAAGCTATTCTCGAGAACATTGTGGCACAGAAAAAAGCATACATGAAAAAGCTTAAAGAATACGAAAAGCAAGTCGCCGAAGAGAATGCAGCAGCAAAACAAGCAGAAGGCCAAGCTGAGGTTTTTACTAAAAGGACGCAGTTTTCTGCTATCGAGAGCACTCCAAGCAGAACTGGAGCTGCGCCGACACCAAAAAATGAGGCTGGAAGTTTGGTGAGTAAAAGTCGTTTAGATTTCAAAACAGTTGAATATTTTAAGAAAAGGCAAGGAGGTGTCATATCTAGTGAAATAGCTGCCAAAGTGAAAGCTCATGGAGAAGAAGGAGTTATGTCCAACATGAAGGGGAACAAGAGTACTTCTCTTCCAAGTTTCTGGATTCCAGAACTGAACCCTACTGCAGCTGCAACGAAATTAGAAAAGCCTAGCTCAAAAGTATTATGTCCAGTTTCTGGAAAACCGATTAAGATGAAAGAACTAATGGAAGTAAAGTTCACTCCAATGCCAGGAACAGAAGGATCCGCAAAACCAAAGTTTGTGTGTCCGGTCACTAGGGATGAATTGACCAACACCACAAGATGCGCTTATCTCAAAAAATCGTAAGTTTTCATAATAAACTAGATTCCTAAAATTTATTAACTATCACTTTTTCCGTTACAGTAAAGCCGTTGTTAAATTTGATGTTGTTGAAAAATTAATCAAAAGCGATGGTTTTGATCCGATAAATGGCGAACCTATGAGCGAAGATGACATTATCGAGTTACAAAGAGGAGGAACTGGTTACGCGGCTACCAACGAAGTTAAGGCCAAGCTGATCCGACCACAGCTTGAGTTGCAATGATTCAATCAAAACCACTATAATTTATATCCTGTACATGTGTTCTCATGCTTTCTTGTTACAATTCTAAATATTATAAATCTATTAATTTTTATTTTAGAATAAGAGAAAAATACAGCTTCAATATATACATACATTTTTTCGAAAACCATTTTGTTCTCATACGAACCTATCCAAGAAGCGTGCTTTGAGCACAAGTTGGGCCAGTCCATCCAATATTACAGGTACAGCTGTAGGACTTCAAAGATCCAATACACAATCCGTTACCGGAACATTGAAGTGCCCCGGTACATAGTGGTTCAAGTTCGCATCTGAATCCGGTGAATCCAGGGGCACAGAGACAAGTTGGAAGTAGTTTATTTCCGATACAGATTCCATTTCCATTACAATCTTTTGATTCACAGAAAAATCCTTCGGTACCAGGAAGAAGGGCTAGAAATATGAAAATTTTCAATTGGATGCTTGATTTGAACTCACTGAATCTTGATTCGCATCTCGATCCGTAGTATCCTGGAGCACAAATGCATGACTTGAGATTCTTAGTCCCAATGCAAATTCCATTTGAGTTGCAATCAGAAGCCTCACACATTGTTCCGGTTACTGTAAATTCAGATGAATAGTTTAATTTCAATGCATTTTTTTCGTTCAACTCACTCTTTTCACATCTATCTCCAGAATATCCGAGATAACAAGCACAAGTCATTGAATCTTTCGTTCCAATACACAATCCATTTGAGCTGCAGTCGCGAGCATCGCATAAAGTAACAGGAGTTTTTTCGCATCTGGATCCAGTGTATCCGATTTGACAGGCACAAGAGAAACTGTTCTTTGTTCCTAAACAGAGTCCCTTATTATTACAATCACTTGGAGAACAGAATGTGATTGGTGCTGATGGATCAATATTCACTGAAACACAAAATAGTTTATCAGACGCTTCCGAAGAGACTACGACTCACGAAGTCCAGAAATTTCACTTTCGCACTTGAACCCAGTCTTTCCAAGATTACAAAGACAAAGAGGTGCTTTCTTTGATCCAACGCATACTCCATTTCCACTGCAATCACTCGCTGTGCACCTCTCCAATGCATCATCATCCAATCCAAATGGATTATTCAACAAGTTTAAAGAGCTTGCAGTTGGGAGAAGTTGATTATTGTTGTTATTAGAAAAAAGGTTGAATGGATCCATCAGATCTGAAAATTGAAGGTTATAAACAACTCTTTCAAGTTTAAATTACTTGCAACAGAATCACACGAGTCTCCGGTCCATCCAAGGAAGCACATACACGTGGATTGTTTCGCTGTTCCAAGACATAATCCTTTACCACTGCATCTCGTGAAAGCATTACATGGAAGAAGATCATTGAGTTCTCCAAGACTTCCAAGTGCTGGCAATCCTTGTCTTCGGTATCTTCCAGCATCAGTTGAAACGATTAAAACCGAAGAAACAAGCAGAAGGGTTTTACAGAAATGCATTGCAAAATACAGTTGTTTTTTGGATCATTTCGGAAAACCGTGATCTATTTTATAGTGACCTCAATGAAGTCACAAACAAACAATTATTAGTCAAAGCTGACGCCTGAGCAAACCGATAGGCCTTGTTTGAAAATGGTACATTTCGTACAGT
This sequence comes from Caenorhabditis doughertyi, assembly GCA_963572265.1. NCBI lineage: Eukaryota > Metazoa > Nematoda > Chromadorea > Rhabditida > Rhabditidae > Caenorhabditis > Caenorhabditis doughertyi. The sequence goes on along the minus strand of OY751556.1, from coordinate 15,822,505 downwards.
ATCTAATTTTAATTGACCTCTCGATCATTGATGACGTTACAAGCATCAAAAATGAATGGTGGGCGTACTGTAGATAAATGGAAATTCAGATAAATTTACATGCCAATACATAAAATATTGTTTTATGAACTATTCGAATGGTAATAAAAGAACAAGAGGAACCGACTTTTATCATTCGATTCTCTGAACCCGGAGAAAGTAATTCGAAATGAAAATCTTCATGATTCTTGCTCTCATCTTGAGCTTTTTAACAGTGGTAAGTCTGGCACTGAATACAAAATGAAGAAACGCATCTCTGAACTTTCTTCGAATTATTTCCTCCTAACCCATAGTCCATCACGGCTGGGCGTACTCGTTACCGTCATAAGCTTGCTTCGAATCCTTCTTCAAGCGAGGATTCTTCCGGAACATTCCGCAAGTCCACATTCGACAATTGATACAAAAAATTTCATAATAAATTCCTTTCATTGCACTCATGATTATTTATCTTATTAGAGGCGTTTAGATTCCGATGTAAATTAATCTAGCTTCAAATTCATAAGAGCATAACTATTCAATTTGATTATTAGAATTTTATAAGATTGAGTTGAAGATCGTTGCAAGACCCATATTATGGGAATACATTTGTGAAATATATCGGAATGAAAAGAAACTATTAAAGATATGAATTGACTAGAAATTGATGACAAATTCGATTGACTAGGACAACGGGTAAGGAGATGAGATGGGTTGTGAAATGGAAATGGAAAGCGCTTCGAATATTCAGAGAAGAGGTAGGTTTACTTTCCACCCTTTATCTTCTTAAATTGATCTCTTTCTGATGAAGACTCTGGGGGTTCACATTCAAATGACATTAGCATTGAATCTGAAAGAGAAATACAGTACGAAATGCTGTAGATCATAACGATTCTTACCTTTTTCACCAGAAACTGCAGTAATCAACAGATATTGCAGAACTTGAGGATTCTTCTCAAAAGTACAAATTGTTGATTTCCATTGAATAACATCACGTAATTGTTCTGATAATTGATTGAAAGCCATGAAATTGAGATGAGCATTTGGAAGAATTCTCGGATGTCCGTGATAAATCAAGAATAGATCTTTGAGAAGAAGAACAAAAAATGGAATCACTATTTTCTGTTGATTTCCTCTTGCACTGTCAGCTCTCCATTGTGCAGCTTTGATAGTTGCACGATAACTCAAAAAGTTTCCTGATGGATCTAATTGATGTTGAAGGATTTCTAGTTTTGCCTTCTCGACTCGACACCACTGAAAATAAAAAAAGATTGGTTTGTACTATTTTTCATGACTTACGGTTTTCTTTAATCTGCTAACTGCTGGAAGAGATAAACCGGCAACAATTGCCATCATTGAATTGAAATTTCCTATTTCGCAACATTCTTTTGCAATATCAATCATGAATTCAAAAACTGCTACTCGATTCCTGAAGTTTCCATAGTTTTTTTTCATCTAAAATAACTGCAACCAATACCTTTTCTTTGTTTGTTTCAGAACTTCGATGGCTGCAAATGCGGATAGTCGATTAAACCATTCAATGTAAAATGAAATTGAACTAATCGTTCCTTCTTTGTTTTTTGAATGCCTTCCTATTTCAGATAAAGGGTCGGAAGCAAGACTTTGGACTATTTCATCCACTCCTACCATACTGAATCGCTCCATTTCAATGTGTGTCAGTTGTTGAGCCACTATTTTAGCATCATTGCACATCAAGAATAGACCATTCTGAAAAAGTGGAAAACAAGATTTTCTCTTCTTCCCATTGTAAAAAATACTCACCATACTATCAGATTGTTCTGGTAGGTTTGTATTGTCTGATAGTGCTTTTTGAAGATTTGCCACTGCTTTCTCATAACGATCCAATTTATTCAACTAGAAAATTCTCAAGTTTTGCAATGACCCACTGTTTCAGAACCTTACCGACGACCTTAAAACTGCTTGCAGATCAGTAGTTTTTTGCTGATAAGTTTTATCCACTGCACATAGCCGAAGTAATTCATTCAACCTGAATAAGGGTTCTTGTGAAATCTTTCAATTTTCGAACCATTATCTTACCTTGTTCTCATATATTCTGTCTTAAAATCATACGGTATATTTGTTGCCCATTCACTGCATAATCTTAAAATATGAGCGAACATTCGTCCTCTTCCCTCCTTCGCAAAATTGTGTGAGTCGGCATTTTGAGCGAACATACAATACTGGAAAAAAAAACTCCGTTGGGAACGAAATGCAAAAAGGATCAAAACGAGAAAAAAAAACAATTTGAGCTGACAAATGTGAGAGATTTCCCTTTTTTTTGTGATGGTGGTGGCAGAGGGTGGAATCCCTTTGGGAAAACTAACCTGAACTATTTTTTGCATCAATTCATGTGGAGAGATAAACGTTCGAATATTGACTAAAAGGGAAAAAATATAAGATTCATCTGGGCAAAAATCTCTTGTAGGAACTAATCGACGGATAAGAGCATCTCTACTTCCGGATAGAACTGCACCAGAATTGTCTAGGACAAGATCCTGAAATAAGGTTCCTTTTTAGGTGTGAAAGAAAAAACATTCTCGAAAAATTAAAATTCCAAAATGAAGAAAAAAACTTACATTTTGCTCGAAAGTATCACTTTTATGAGTATCCAATCTGACTGCATTGACCTGTTGAGTCAGCGAAATCATGCCGGTTTGAGACTGCGAAGATGTCAGTATGGCAGCCTGAAAACGGAGGAAATTGTTTGTTCAAGTTGTAAATATCGAAAAGGAATGATGGTGAGAATGATAGTAGCCCTTCGTTCTTCTTTTCCCTCCTTTACATGTTTATAATATGCGTGTGGGAATGCTAATGTTTGGATCCTTTTCAATGGAATCATGTGTGAATAGAATCATAAAAATGATAAGAAATAACTGTTTGAGTTTTAGAACTTTATGCTCAAACGGTCAAAGTGGAATTCAACTCGTTTTTTTCTGATAAAAATATTGTTTCTAAATTTAGAAATGACCGTTAAAAGAATAATTGTTAAAACTGAGAATGCTGGTGGATGATACAAGTCCGAAATAGGAAAAGATGGCAATAAAATGCGTAGAAAAGTGGGCGGAGTCATGTTTCGAGGGAAAGGCGTCAAACATTTTGCTTCAACTTTTGACATATTTCTCGTGTCAAGAAGAGGAGAAAATGAGTTGAAGAGCAACAACAACATGTTTCGAAGACCTCTCTTCTATCCTTTTCACCCGACAATAGACGTTGAATTAGTTAGAGATATTCGAGGGTGTGGGAATATATCCAAAATAAGAAATAGAGAAGAAATTCAAGAAAAAAAAGTAAAGAAAAAACGACTGAAGGAAAAAAGGAACCAAATCAAAGATTAAATCGTCGGCGGTTTCTTTTTCCCATCGAGAACTTTATCGTTATCAGTTAACGTGCTCTCACATGCTGCTTTTTTCCGTGTTGGACAGTAAAAAAATGAATGAAAAGTCACGAGGAAATAGAATAACAGTACGAGCAAAATTGCTGACCAGCAGCAAAGGATCACTGTTTTTGTATATAAAGGATTCTATCTTCTAATTAAAGTGGCTTCTAACTATACTTTTTTCGTCAACCACCAGAATAGGTAATGTTTCAAGTTTTACGATTCTTCTTTTCTCTTCTAAAATTAGTTGTCTGGAGTGCCAACTCGACACCGACAGGGCGACCAGTTACTAATTAATTTTAGAAATGAAAGAACGAAAAAAGGCAGAAGGACGTCATAAATAGTACATGAGGAATGAGAGTTGAGAAGAGAGCGAGAGGAAGAGACAAAACAACGGTACATGGGATGGAAAACAAAAGAAAACGACGGATTATGGCAGCACACAGCGGGAGATCCGGCACCACAGAAAAGGGATTCGATAACGATCTGATGAAGGGAAAAGGAGGGAGGAACGGAATGAACATGTCATAAATTGAAGAGAAGAAAAGGAGGGGGAAAAGACTGTTTCGAGCTCTCTATTCCTTATTTTTGTTTGTGTAGACAGAGAGAGAGAAAAAGCAATGGAAGTGTCACCTATCGAACATGGAAAAGTGTCAAATAAGGAGTTGAAAAAATTTAAAGAGCTTCAATTAGCTGTTTTCGGAATTAGATTAATTTTTGTAGGATTCCGATAAGTCTCAGTGAAGGTTACTTGTGAAAAAGAAGGAAAGAGAATGAAAAACTTCAAAGATTAGTAAGAAAAAACAGAACGGATGCAAGCTTCCTTCCCCCAAATGGACTTCTAATTAGAAGAGAATGTTGTCTGTTAATGGATGTAGTAAAAGAGAAAAAAACCATTTGGTCAGCTCTCAGCTGTCAATGACCTCATTTGAATGCGAATTTGGACACGACACGTTTCGTGGCAACTATTCTTTTGCCTAGTTTCCTCCCTCTTCAACTGTTTTGAGAATAACGAAAAAAAATAGAAAGAATTGGAATATTAAAAGCTTTTACTGTCAGGTTATTCATTGTTTTTGAGCCAACTTTCGGGCCAACTATTCTATTCACAAAAACGCGGTAAGGTGATGTCTTCCGTCTTGCGCGGTGAGCAAAGAGGTGATGTTTGTGTGCTCCGAGAGCCTGATTAACGAATTGGCATTAAGCGGAAAAAGAAAGGACAAGATGACACGGAGAAGAAATGAGAAGATGAAGAAAGAGAAGACGTGTTTGCAAATGTATTTGGAGGAAGAACCCCAAGCAATTGCTGATTAAATGAAGAGTTGAACTTTTGGTTTTAATTCTCATTGAGCAGGAGAAAAGTTTCTCTGAGAAAGGCCAGACAATTTTCATCTGACACAGTTCAGATAGATCAGTCTGAAGTGTTGAACTCTGTGAAATAGAGAGAAGTAGCATCGTTGGAAATGAAGGAGAACTGAGGAACCAGAAGATAGAAAACGATTTCGAAAGGACACTTCTTTCAGACGAACAGGGAGGATTCCACCACTTAATTAAAATTTGTTACACTTTGTAAATGAAAACTTCTTCCCTTCATGAAAAATTATGAAATAGGAGTTGAAATTCGCTTCATACTGAAAGGTTCCGACACAATATAAAACACTAGAGAAGTGTCTGAAAATACTTCATTTTTAGGTAGAAAAAAACATTTGTTATTGGAAAAGGAAAGAAAAAAAAGATGATGGATCAACAGGATATAGGGGAATGCAAGATACATATTTCCAGAAATCTCTGCTTTATACTCAAAAACAAATTGAGAGGCTTCGAAATTATAGAATTTACAAAATATTACTCGGCATCAATAACAATATCTGCTCTCAAAATCTCTTCTTGTCATTCGTAAATTCCAAAAAGGGAAACCAAAGGTTCAACTTGAATATGTTTTTTTTCGTTTAAGCCTTCGTTTCCTCGTTCCACTAAGCATAGGTGCAAAAAAAGTCCTTTTCTTCTTTCTTTTATTTTCCTTTTAATTCTTCTAAGAATGGTTAAACCAGAAGAAACAACGGAAATCAGAGACCAGTGCTCTTCTGAGAATGAATTTATTCTCTGTGTTTTAGTTCTTTCTATTCAATCAAAGAATTAGAAAAGAAGGGAAAAGCATAAATGGAGATAGAGAAAGTGTTGGAAGAAAAAGGGAGAAACTAGTAGAAATATAAGCATGTACTGCATATAACTAGGCACTTCAGGCACCACTACTCTCACCTCGAGAGGGTGTCAATTCGAGAGAAGCTAGACTGGTAGAGAGGGACATATCAAATATTGACCAAATACGGAAATGGAATAAGGACCACAACAGTTGGATCATATTAACATTTTATCGAGAAATCTAGTATCATTTTTCAAACTTTGAAATCCAAACTTAAATTTTATAGAGACACGTGCTAGCAGATATTTCAAAAGTTTCATTTCAACACACACGTGGGGAAAGAATATGACGAAGTTGACCATACGAGAAGGTCAACTGGATCGTGTGAGCAAATAAAATGAGAAGAATAGGAGCCGAAAGAGAACTGAAGAGAGATCATCACAATCCATTGTTCAAAACTATCAAAAATTGTTGAAAAGCTGAAGAAGACCGACGCAAATATTTGTTTAATTGGGTTGAGTTGAATCAACTTGTGGCCATCTATTCCACACTTCAAAACTTGACAGAAAGTTAATCCGATCTTAGGCCCATATAACAAAAACTTCATTCATTTTCCTGTTCTTCTCCATTCTTTTCTATTCCACAATGAAACGTTTTATGATAGTGAAATCGGGGATGAACGTCGAATTGTTTTACTATTCTTCCCCGTTTTTTTCGAACTGCAAAACTTTCTTCCTCCTAATTCAAAACTATTTGAAAAACAGGTGTAATTATAAAAGTTCTACAAAAGGCTTTCCTTGAAAAACTTCGAAATTTTAACCTTTGGAAAATGTATTTTGTTTGGTTAGAAGTATGTCGAAATGGTATTAAGAGAATGGCAGATGGAATGACATCAAAAATGTTCCGGTGTATTAACAAACGTCTTTGATATGGTTCATCAGTTTTCTATGATGACAGATGTCATTGTGCCTTATATAAGCCAATGCTTTTTTTCATAAAATGAATTTTCGGAAAATGGAAAAATGGATGCTATTTTCCATAAGTTTCCCATGAACTTTTCCTTTTGGATAATCATACCTGTCGATTGAGAATAATAAAAATAGAAGGAGGAATAGGAGGTAATGCATGTTTCATTCGAACCGTTGTAGCCGTCGTCTTCGTCGTCGTCGTTTGTTCATAAGTACATGTGTTCTTCGAACGGCGCCATTTGACAATCACATGTGTAATACAACTGTCCACAACCACTCCACAATACGGTAATTATCGTTGTGGGTCCGCTTGTATGTATACGTCTACTCTTCTTTTCACTCACAGATTGCCGTCAAAAATGAAGAGGAGTGAAGGGACGAAATGTGTTTGAGAGGTGCGATTAGTCATTGATGGACAACAAGACATTCATCACTCAAAATGGAGCAAAAAAAGAGAAAAGGCCGTGCCGTGGGAATCTTTTAACTTTTTTCATCGTTACATTTTTAGTCAGGTCAGATTATTATCATAGATTTTTGATAGTTATCTGATTCGAGAAGTCAAATTTACAAGACGCTGTAAGCTGCACACGAAAATAGAAAGTTATGCTCTAGTATTAGCTCAATCAATCAACAAAGAAGTTTAGAAAAGTCATGCAATTTTAATAGAGTTGTGATCTCCAATACTATGTGAACTCTTTTCCTACCGTATGCCCTCTTACCTGTTTTTCTAGAATAAACCTTATCAATGGTGGCATTTCAGGCATTACCGCCACACGGATCTTCATGATTTGTGGTTGTTAGAGAATAATGACGCAAGAATTGAAATGAATTTCGAGTTTTGAAATCGGAGTCGTCGTTTCCGATAGATGAAGAAGAAGTCGACATTGCAAAAACGTAAACAATCGAAATAGATGGAAGAGAGTATGAATTGAACAGAGAGAAAAGAACAGAAACAGAGGAATGATTGGCGGTTATAATTGAATCCACATATCCTTTCATTGTACCATTGCAATACAAAAAATGGAGCACTTTCAGTCACATTCGACCTTGACATTTACATATCTCCGAATACTTTTTTCTAGAGTTTCGGACAAAGAATTGTTTGAATAGACAAACTGACCCGTCGAGGAAGAGTGTAGTATCCTCGGGCTGATTGAGTCGACAACATTGGTTGACTTGTTGAATTCTGAAATACTAGAGAAATTAGGAAGTTTAAACTGAGCCTTTGAACACGGTAAACTTTAAGAAAAAATAATTTTGAGCAAACTGCAATAGGCTGTCATGAACCGGGACGCTGGGAATATTCTACAACTATGTTTTTCGATAATTTGTTTATACCACCAACTTCTAAAATAATTTGTTTTCATGCAAAAGTTCTCTTTTTTTCCTAGAAAACATATGCGTGAAAAAATAAACAAACACTAGTTAGTTTCTATTATTATTATTATTTGTTTTGAAAACTTTAAGAAAATAATAGAACTTACTGCTCTCTAATCTAAAGAAAAACGAACAATCAGAAACGAGAAGATGAGATGAAAATGATCATGTTAGCCCTAATCAGTTTCTTGATTACATCCTAATTAGTGTCTGTTTGGTCGATGATCAGAAAACATTGAAATTTCTATGATTGATAACCTCAAGGTACTTTTACAGAAGCTAAAAAAGTAACTTCCTGGAAAAAAAGTCAACGTCATAATGTGTTTTGAGCCCAAATGAACCCGATTAATCTAGTGAAGAAAACATTTCCTAACGAATCGGGAAACAAGAGAGAAACCTTCTTTTGGAAGCTCTTCTGTGAAATGTCTTCGTGTGCCAGCCACCTATATTAGGGCATGGTTCAATGATTTTGAACAAGTGGGAATGGAAAAAAAGAGCAGGAATTTACCTTCCGTGTTGTTTCTTTTGTCTCATTTGAAACTAAAGAAGAAAAGTGAAGTTATACCAGAGAGCACGTACTCTTAACAGTGAGAAAACATTCAAATGGAGATCAGAGCCTAGATTTATAGCACCGAACTAACGAGGAGTACTTTTTCCTTAGGATATATAATGAAAGTCAAATAATGTCAAATTTGAACGGTTTGCTGTTCTATTAAAGTAGAAAAGATTTCTCAAACTCATCTTCAGAAGACTTTCAAAGACAATCTTTCCCACATTTGAGAAGTTCAATCGTCAATGGGAACTTTAATTCAAAACAATAAAGTATCACTATGAGAAACATGAAGCATGAAAAAGAAAAAAAGACATCTGCTCGAAATTAGGTTGATCTGATCTCGTGGAGGAAATCTTTTTCCGAGACAACCGCAATCAAAATTTATGAGATTCTCGGTTTCTCTGACGTCTCTTCATCTCACTTCGTCAATCACAATTGCGGGAAAAAAATGGGAAGAATTGAAATGAAAAGGAGGTGCGAAACAAGTGATTTCATTCAATCTCTTTCTCTCTTTTTTTACTGTTTTTCTGAAGGTCTAAATGTCATCTCGTCTCCAACTGTATCCACTTTACACTTTCATCATCATCATCAGATCTGTCACCATTCAACCATCTTGTGTGTTTTATTATAATAAAGATATGAAAAGAAGAAGCAATGGTATTCTATTTTGTAAGATTACAGTTTTTATCAATTCTGATTTATTCGTTTTGACGAATATTGAATTTGGAACAAGAAAGACGAAAAATAGTTGAATGAAGATTTACAGACTGGAGTTATGAAAAAATAAGTTTTTTGGGGAAAACCAATTTCAGACAGAAGCAACCATTTACATAACTTCTCTAATAAAATCATTACGTTCAGAGGGAGTATGAAATGGCGGAAAACAAAGCTCTCCAACAATTTCACGAGCGATTTCACTGAAGGAGATTGAGATGGTATTCGATGAATTCGGCAGTTTTCAGAAATCACAAGCAGATAAATCTGATTCACAATTTCAAGAAGATTAAGATTTTGCAAGAACGGAAACATGATCAAAATGGGAATAATGATCTGTGATTACTCATATTGTGGCCAAAGTTCAAATTACTTATAAATTGAATAAGCTTCCGTGCTATTTGATTGCATTCTACATGTATCGAAGTGGAATTACTTTTTCATAATTTTATTTATATCTTGAATCTGCTTCTTTGCTACTTCTTTTTTACTACCACTCTGCATTTGAATCTATTTCTGTTTTACAAAATATGAAACTTTATTTTAAGAGTTCTTATATCACATGCTTCATCTTTTTATTCTAATTCTGATTGCAAACCCATTTTTGTTCACCTGTCATTCGTCACTTTTTCAACCCACCGGCAGCAACATTTTTCCATTGTTGTTCTCAATTCCTGCATCTGAATTCAACATCGTCGACGTCGTCGCTGTTGTCTTACATCCATTTGGATTCGAACTTTTTGCTCGTTTTCGTCGCATCGGAGACCACGGCTGAAATAAAATAATGACAGATACAGTAAGTCTTTCTTCTCTCTTTTCTGGAAACTTTCTTATTTTATTTTCAAGCTTCTTCTTTTTCAACAGGAAGAGGCCTATAATGTATGCGCGGGGGAAGGGAAAAATAAAAAAATGAATATCATAAAAATCGAAGAGATTGAGAGAAAGGAATGATTATCATATAGGAAAAAAACCAAAACGGGGGAAACTGTCGCCCATCGCACACTCTTTCTTTTATTGTTTCTGATCATCGATTGTCAATATGGGATTGTTGGTAAGTCATCGTGTTGCCACGTGGCATCTCTTAAAAAGAGTTTCTCTTTCCTCATCAATTATGAGGTCAATAGGGCGAGCAAAAGAAATTTGCAGTTCTGGGAATAAAAAAAGAAGAGTTGTCGTAGAGTTGAAAACTACATTCCTTATGAATAATGAAAAATTGTGCAGTTTTTTTTTTCTATTTCTGACATCAAAGAAATCGAATACTAAAAGCCTTTCAACGTTTGATACCTTACAAAATGGTTAGAAAAAGAAGTTTTGAACCGCTCCGAACAAGGATGATTCTTAGTTTTTTAGGCAAGATAGGATATGAGTAGAACTCAAAGTGTAGTCCACCTAAAGTTATTTGATAAGGTGATTACAAAAAATTTAGATAGTCCTCTGGTACGATTAGCATGACTTCTTTCTGACAGATCACTATCTTGGAAAGATTCAATCCGAGAATCTGGGAATGCCAGATTGAAAGTTCGACAGCTCATACTAGACCATTATTCCAATAAAATACATTTCCAATCGTCTGTTCTCTTCCGTACATTCAGTGCTTTTCACTCCTTTTTTCTATTTCTTTCCCGTTTAAATTTTTATGATACATCCATTCCTCTTTTTCTCCCATTTTGTGTTTTTCATCGTTTCCACCACCACCACAGCCTACTAGTACCCCTTGACTACGACCTCATTTCTGTCCCAGTTCTTTTATTTTTTTTTACTGGAATATTTTCGTTTTTTTTTGTTGCCAATCAACATGTCGACTCAAAAAATGGAAGCTTATAGGATACCCTTTTCACTCTCTTTTTTCATTCATTCTCTCCTTCTATTCTACTATTCTCCATCGCGTCAAGCAATTAGGTCGAGAGTGAAACCTCAGGAATTTTTGCACCTTGCACCAGAAGGAATCTATTTCTTTATTCTTTTCTTCTACTTCCATATACCGTAAAACCTGTAATAGAGCGGCCGGCCGTACTATTTTTCACTACCTCTCTAGGGGGGCCGCTCTATCAAAGGGGGCCGTAATACCAGAGGGGGCCGCTCTATATTTCGATACCTGATTTTATATTAAAGACGGATTCCTATTTTCAAAATAGTACGATTTTACACTGAAAATCAGCGAAAATTCGATAAATTAGAGACCTTTTTATGACAGAAATGTGGAATGAGGTGAACGATTATTGGAAAAACAACCTATTCATGTTTTTCTCACATGAAAACAAGCAATTTTCTCAACTTCACTGCCGAAAATGGGCCGCTCTATTTGAGGGAGGCCGTTCTAATAAAGGGGGCCGCTCTATTGTTCACTAGGCTTCTGCAGGGGCCGCTCTAATAAAGGGGCCGTTCAATTAAAGGGGCCGCTCTATTACAGGTTTTACGGTATGTCGTATGTTCTTCCTCCGCCTGCACTTCGTTTTTTTTATTATTTCTTTTTTATTCTATATCTACCACGTGTCCCATTGGAACTAATTAGTGAGAATGGTACCTGCGGAGGAGTTAAACTAGGCGGTGGAAAAAAAACTATAAAAAAGAAGTATCTTCATTCTTATTTGTTATCATACTTCATTAAATCGTATAGTAGCTACGTATTCTATACCCTTCTCTGCGGCAGCTTCATTGATAACGTAGGTTCCTCTAATAAAGCGGCATATTAAACCACTCTCGATAAAAGCTCAATAAACCTTTAATAGAAAGGCAGTAGTTACAGCGAACTTTTAGATCTTCAATTCTTTTCAGGTTACTTTTGTGTTCTGGATGCCCTTTAGGGTTGAAAAAAGAACTTGTACTTGGTCTTTGCAAATAAAAGAACATCCGGTTCCTTTAAAAGAAGGAATTGTCTGAATTCCATTCGTCTGCACGTATTTACCACCTCCACTTTTTTTTCAAAAAAAAGGTCAATCAAAACGGAACATATGTGTATGGGAACCAGTTAAAATAGGGAAACTAAGATCATGTTTTGATTGAATAAACATCATTATGGACATAAATTCACATGAATAACATTTGGAGCGAAAGGCAGACCTCTTGCTCTCAAAAGAAAAGTTCTACAGTATTCACAGAAACTTGTTCTTAAAAATGTTTCTCTTTTAACCTGATTTTCAAAAATTTAATTTACTAAATTAAGAAGCAGGTGTAAATAAAAAAGGAAACAAATCAGTTGAAAAAGTGGTCAGACAGCTTCAACAAGTTCATAAATCATTTCCCCCTAACGATGCTCTTTCTGTCTATTCTTTGCCACGAATCACACAATTCCACTTTTGTTCTTCAACTACCAATTTACAAATCCATGAATCCGATTCAAAGTTCACTTGAACGGCGGTTTCACATTTCGAAATCCTTCAAATAGATCCTTTTGCCTCCAAAGAAGGAGTCAAGTTGTCAACTAGAATCTTATTTCTCTTGAAGAACACTTGGAAAACAATTTTCATTCTTTCAAAGTCCTGAACCCCCTTCTTTGTTTCCGTTTTTAAACCTCTGATGTCCTAGAAGTTAAAGTTTTCTTTTTCTTTTCGAAAAAGGTGTTTTCCATTGCCTCCTGTCGTCGTCCCACGACTTGAATAACTAGCTCAATCACTTTCCACGCATTCACAAAGATTTACGATCAGACCAAAAACTTTTTGAGAATCTTTTCCGTTTTTCTTCCTGCTTTTTTTGATGAGAAATATTTCTAGTTTGGAAAAACTCTATTCTATCGATTTATCCATGTTCTCACAAATTTCTAAAGTTCCACGTGGGTGTTCTTCTGACTATACTACTCGAAACTAGGGAATTACAGTAGGCGTCTCGGTACTTTCAGCTGTCTAGACTCGGGAATCCCCAAGCGGGATTTTTTAGTTATTATATTCGTATTCTTGTTATCAACGATTTCTGATGAACTACTGCTTTCAATCAAACAGAAATGCGTGGTTGTTTTAGTCTGACTCATAGAAAAGAAATAATAGAAAAGGACAGAATATAAAACATTTCAGAGGACTAGAAAACGTTAAAATATTCCTACAATTTGAACGAGAAAAGAAGAAAAGCAGAAAAACGACGGTTTTCTTTTTTTGAAACAAAAAACTGTGAGAAAAATAATGTGTTTTTCTTTTCTTTCGTTTCGTTCCTGGTCAATCGATGCACGAATTTCTATCATTTTATTGAATACGGACTAGAGTAGAACATTAAATTTAAGAAATAATGCTATGCAAATATTATTAGATAATGGAAGAGTTTGATAGATTCCCTGATTCCATCTATTTTCCACTCAATTTCTTTGAGACCATTCAGAATTAACTTTTGTGTCTCACTCGGATAGCTAGAAGCGTTTAAAAAACAATATGATTTTTACTAAAATAGACTATACCTAGGTGATCACGAAGATCTGAAATTCAAAATCTTCCCACTCAAAATGAAAAAAAGCTTCGTTTTTTTTCAGTATTCGTTCGCAGACTCCGCCTCATAAACGCAACATTTGTGAGTTGAGTCCAGTCATAAATAATAAGCTTCATCATTATAACATTCTTTTTTTATTACTCTTTCGCTCTTCATTTTCATCGTTTCAAAAATTTTTTAGTCCTCCATCTCCTCGTTTTTTTTTTCAATTTGAATGAAATATATGAGGGTTTAAAAGTGTTGAGGACAAACAAAACGATAGGTTTAAGTTTCGAGGAAAAGAAGGAGAAAACGGAGAAGTTTTGACAGAAAAAAAAATATAAACCGTATGATGTTATGTGAAGGGACATACGGAAGTTATGGGTCTTTTCGGTGAACCAAAACTTTAATTCAAAAGTTTCAAAGTTTTATTTCAAAACTATCTTCTGAACTGAAAGAATTGAACAGCTCAAGCAGTGAAAAATTATTTCTGTGAATACAAAAAAAAGGAATATTTTGCGAAATTTACTTCCATTTTCAAATCATTTATTATGCGTAGTTGTAATTTCATCCCTTTGCGATCTTTGTGTTTTTTCTTCTACTTGCTAGAATTTAAATTTTCAAAAATCTCTGACTTCTCTTCTTTTTTTACGTCACTTCTCAGCGATTAGATCTTTGTCAGTATCAGAAGGCTCATTCATCTAAAAAGAAAATCCACGTCACAATCTTGAATAACAAAGATATTTCCTTTTTCCTGTTTTCAAACAAATTGAAAAAGCCGGAAATTCAGGATCCGATGAACAGTAATATCTCATTGTCCATCAATCAAAGAGCATTTCTCTGTTTTAATTTTGAAAAATATAAGCTCCGCCCTCACAAATGAAAACATTCTTTATTCATTTTCCATTTCTAGATCGAAAAGACTCTTTTTTAGAGTGAAAAAGAACGAAATGAAGATGAAAGTTCGTCATTTTTTTCTCTTCATTTTCTCCTTATTCCATATCGCCATTCACTTAAATTTTCAATTGGAGCACACGAGCAGAAGCACGCAACTCCTTCCTCATCGTCTCTTTTTTCAACTCAATCCATCTTTTTGGATTTTAAGATTTGTGGAGAGCAATGGATCACGCTAAGGAGGCGAAGTTCTGTGACCCAGAAAAGAACTTTCGAAAAACTTCCGATTGAATGAAAAAAAAAGAGAAGAGGGGGGCATTTCTTCGTTTCCAAATCTTCCCTCCCCATCATTATACCAGTTGACTCCATCAAGTACTCCCTCACATACCATAGAAGCATACAAATTTGATTTAAAAACAGAAATAGTCTGTTTGATTCTCTCTTTTTTTATAGTCGATATGTTTTGCAACATAAAAATAGAGAATAATTTGGTTATGACGTTTTTCAATAGGCAACTACAATCGAAAATAAATAGGAGCATTCAATCGAATCAGATCATTTTGTACTTTCTGTCTAAATCAAAAAAGGATTTATAAATCTCAGACCTTGTAGAATTAATAAGAGTGGTTTGATTTTACTCGATTCATCTAAATTTCAATACTCGAATAATTGTAAAACAAAAACCACTTACTTGACTGCTCTTATATTAGAATTTAGAATGGGAACAACACGAAATTTCCATGTTATGATATTGGTTAGTTAACTGATGATATTGATCAGTTACCCTAATGATAAATGACAGAATGAGAAACAATCTTAAGAGTGACTCGCTATTAAAACAACTCTTCTCATCTAGATATATTCTATTGGTGAAAGTCTTTCTAGTTTACAAGATGTAGCTATTTCTAGTTCTGACTCTTTGAACCCTAGATGGTCGCTCTGAGAATAGAGAACTCTTTGATCTTTACTCCTAATCTTCAAAATTACCAATTCAACTTTTTAGTCTATCAATTTTTTACTTTCCCTTCATCTACTTCTTCTTCCTCTTACCGCCTCTTCGTTCTCGTAAATCTAGATTGTTGTGAATGTATTTCATTATTTGAATGAATGAGAAAAGAAGTGTCCATGAATAAATTACAATAGTTTATCTCAAACATTTACGCCCTTTTTCTAATAGAACTTCTTCTCATTTTCAGAAGCATCTGACTGCAAGTACAACTGCCGAAAAAGAGGCAAGAAAGGCGAAGAAAGAAGCGAAGAAACAAAATCAGAAGAGCCAAAAAGCGGCTGAAAAGTTGAACAACGCTCCAGACGGAATGACCAATACAGGAAGAAGAGCGTCTTCTGTCACTGCGCAAATCTCAAGACAAGCAAGGTGAGAGGTAGTTACAATGTGATATAGGTTCGATATGGTAAGAAACATGGGGGATTCAGTATAAGATGTCGTAATGAAATCAATATATGAGGATATAATCTAGAATAAAAAAAAACAAGATAATATGCTTTTGAGGAAGACGAAAGATTTTCCATTTCGGGCAGTGCGCAGAAAAAAAATGCACGAAAAGAGGGGAAATGAGAAGCACCGACTGCTTCTTCATTCTTTGTTCAAGTGCTCCTTTTCCATTTTCTTTAAAAGAATGAATGAATTTCTCACTTTTTGAACCGGAAACATTGTTGCAGACGCTTCTCAACAGCCATCGCACCAACACTTACAAAAATAGAAGCAGTCCACATTCTTCAGAAATTGGATGAAGTTCGAGTGAAAATGAATGATGTGGCACAGGTTAGTTGATGAGAATGATCGACTGAGGTGGTGATTTACACTTTTCTAATGAAAAAAGGAATTAGAGAAATTGTGCAGAACAGAAATTAGAAGCACTTTTAAAAGTGAGGTTTATTCTGTTCTATTCCAGCTGCAAGGTGCTATCGAACACTATGTTCTACGAAACTCAGCACAATTTGATCCAGTCGAATTGGATATTATCAATAAAGAAGGATTCAGAATTATGCAAGGTTAGAATTGAAAAGAAAATTCGGAATCAATAAAAAGTCTTTCAGCGAGTGTATATCCAGATGAGATTATTCTCCAAGAAGGCAGCAAAAAGATATGTGAAGTTACTCTAATTGATATGGAGGACACAAGCAGCCTTCTCAAAATCAAGCATCCTGTCTCTGGTATGACAGTATATGAACTTCGTGAACTTGGAGGAACTATTCTGATTCAAACAAATACAGATGAATTGAAAGGGTGAATAGATCTATTTTGAAGAACCTATCATTCGAATGAATACTTTTCAGTGCTCGAGTAATGACCCAAACTTCTGGATTAACCAGTCTCTTTTTGAACTGTGGATGTGCATTCAGTAAAGAAACCTGGTCAGTTTTGACTCAAGACAAAATTATGGCTCATGTCAGACCAAATCGTTCGTTCTGGGCCGAGAATGAAATTAAGGTAGGTATATATCAGTTTTTATGGAAAGATTCCAAATAACAATTCAGATTCAATGGGATCCGAACTGCGAGAATGAGCTCCGTCTTATCTCTCTCGTTTTTGGAATTGGACAAATGGTCCGTGTTGCTTTCCCTCAACTATTCCACATTGTCAAAGAGTTCCGTCAGCGCAATCAGTGATTATTTTCTCATTCAACGGTTATTTTTCATCAACATCTAGTTACTTTCCACTATTTCAATAACTAACTGTATGTATTATATCTTTCAGTCTTCCTATTTTTCGGGATTTATCTGTTTCCGAGTGTTCATTCTCTTCTCATTTATCAATTATACTATGATTATCGTGCCTTTTCGCTTTTCAAACTTCATTTCATCGGAACACAGAAAGTTTGTAGATCTTTAAGAAAAAACATGAGCAAACAAACCTATCAATTTCTCTTTATTTTGTAAGTTTTCGGGGATTAGTTGCTTCTTTTTTCTGTGACAAATATGAATTTTTTCCAAATAAAT
Source organism: Caenorhabditis doughertyi (assembly GCA_963572265.1). Lineage (NCBI taxonomy): Eukaryota > Metazoa > Nematoda > Chromadorea > Rhabditida > Rhabditidae > Caenorhabditis > Caenorhabditis doughertyi. Next base: position 15,805,097 of record OY751556.1, on the reverse strand, counting down.
CATTCTCTGTACACTAAGCTAAAAAGTCAACAAAAAAAAATCAAATATGACTGACCTGATTCCAAAATTGAGTGACAGAAGACTTCATCTGAGTCAGTGAAAAATGTCTGTAAAAAGATAGAAAAAAGTTTGGGGGAATAGGCGACGAAATTGACCGGAAATAACATGGATGACAATGCAGAAAATAGACGGCAACGGAAGATTCAAAGTGACCAGAAAAGCAAGCAATTAGTGAAGAAAAGATGGAGAATAAAAAGAAGAGCAAGTTCGAAGAAGGGACAGACGAATGTGTTTTGGAAGAAGAAGAAGAAGAGGAGAAAGTCTCCCTCTAATCGTATTGAAATGAGACTTTGGAACCCAACGAATTCAATTTCGTCCAAAATTTGAAAATGTAGAAGAGACTGAACACGGAGGTCCCTACAAGACAACATTCCAAAATATTCCAGTTTCAAATGTTCGAAAACCAAAAAAAAACTCTTCGAATATCAATCGAAATTGAACCTTCTGAGAATCTGAGACAAAAAGAACTAACATTTTCAGCAATCCAAAGTTAAAAAAGATTGCGGTTTGATACTTCTTAAAACTCTCAGTACACGCCAAAAGAATAGGAAAAGTGATGTGCATCAACATTACAGAAAAAAGTGATAACTACATGTCATTTCCAAAAAAAAGATGCATCAAAAAAGCATAAAGTGCAGTTGAATTCAACAACGGGTGGTCTCATTTTCTCCCATGAGATTTTCGAAATGCGACAGGAAATGCTCATTGAGCCAATCTCAGTAGGCGAAAGGGTGTCATCCACTCCTTTCACCACCCAAACTCAAGTTACGAGAAGACCAGACTTCTGAATATTTCACATGATTTCGAGTTTAAAGTCACGTTTGAATAAGAATAGATGAGATTCCGAATCTCAGAATGATTCAGAACCAATAAAAAAGGAAGAGAGTACAGTTTGAAATAGTTCCTTCTCTGTTTTTAGGACCACCACTATTTGTCCAGTACGTTTCTCATTTTGTCAACTCAAAAGATGGGACCTTCTTCCAAATGCATAATTCTCACTCGTGCCCATCGGTTGATGGTCAAGATGGCTATTGAAAAATTCACCACTTCAATTTAACCAAGTGCTCCTCTTACTTTTTATTTTCCCTTTTTATGCATAAGCGATGTTTTGTATAAGAATAATGTAGAATCAGAAGATGTTTAAAATCGATCCCAAAACTGAAATGACTTTCACTCAAACTTTTCTATTACCAAACTGCTCCCTCGATTACGGACATAAGAAATATATCCTCATCTATTATAAGGATACAGTTTTTGAAGAATGTGGATACTCAGTGACAGTCTAGTAGTAACCAATGCTTTATTAAACAATGATACATAGATTCGTGACTATTCCCAGTCTGAATGAAACCGAAATCAATTTAAAATGGTGGATGTGAAATCAATAAAAACCAGTGAAAGAATGAAAAGCAAGGTGAGGATTCAAAAAAATTATAGGTTATTCTGCTTGAGAAGTTCTTCAATAACTTTGCGATTGGCCTCAAGAAGACGAGCACTGAGACGGATGGCTTCAACAGTCTGTAGATATTATAATTAGGAAACCTGCAAAGGATTTCTGAAAATACCTGTCCAATTGGTCTTGCCAGGGTTTGCCTATCAGTATCCGTAAGATCCTTTGAATTGCAGAAAAAATCTTGGAATTCAACAGCACGTTGCTCGCTTCCGAAGCTTTCTCCAGCAAATTTGAGGCAACGCTGGAACAAACTCGAATTGGCTCCACCGTACTTCTCCATGAACTCCTTGATATGTTCACAGAAGTATGTCCAAGCATATTGTTGTCCCATATGCGTTGCTCCAGTTCCAACAAACAGATAAAGTTGATCTTGAGGACGGACCTTGTTCTTTTCGAATCCATATTCGAAAAGCTGCGCCAACAGAGCTTGTTCTGGCGTCTGCGACATTGCGATCATAGCTTGTCTCTCAATCTCTTGGAATGTAGTAGTTTCGCGAAGGTTCATTAATTTATCAAATCCTTCTTTTCCACCACATCGGGCAACTACGCCGAAAGTTGCCAACCGAATGTCTGGATGAATTGGTGTTCCCTTCTCCAAGAAGTCAGTGAACAGTTGATTGAACTTGTCGATCGTTGGTTGATGACCAGCGCGAGCTAGGCGAGCTTGAACCAAAGCACGGAGCATCATCTTTTGAGAGTCTTCACCTGATTGTTCAGCGAATCCGAGCTCCGCTCCAGTTTTTTCGAACATGTTGATGATGAGTTGTTTCGCACTGAAATTAATTTACGGATTGAGCAAGTCCTCCTGGATTAACAATACCTTTTCAAGGTGTCTTCGGACATTTCCCGTGCACAGCCTAAAAGCTTGCTCATTCCTTCGTCGATTGCTCCCCACACAACGTATTCGTCTTCGCTAGCAGACGATGCTGCTACTTGAACAAATTGAGCGATTGACACACGTCCAGTGTTCAAGAGAGCAGACAAGTCGTTAATAAGCCCAAATCTGTCTAGAACTGGCATTTTCCGAGAAGAAATGTCGGGAAGCATAGCGGTGAGCATTTCGTCAGAATACTCAACACGATAGAATCCTGTGGTTCCGGAATTCAATTTAACCCATTCTCCTTGTGCTACTCCCTCTACGACGAACTCCTGCTGTTTTTCCTTGAGTAAGAATCTAGCCTTAACGTCGTTCGGGGCACTCCCAACTGAAACGGTGATAGGCACCTGCCAGAGGCTATTTTTCGAGTCTTCTCCACCATCAGCAATGAACCGCCGTTGCTCCACGGTGAGAATCCGGTTATTCCCGTCTTGTCTCTGTGATACACTGAGAACAGGGAATCCCATTTGCTGAGTCCATCCAGACATCAGCTCGTTGACATTTTGCCCAGAAGCTTCACTGAGAGCAGACCAGAGATCCTGTGTCACAGCGTTTGAGTACTGGAACTTCTTCAGATAAAGGCGTAGTCCTTTCTGGAAAACTGGCTCAGAGAGATAATAGCAGAGCATGCGGTTGACGGAATTCGATTTTGCATAGGTGATGGAGTCGTAAATCTCATCGAGCTCATTCGGATTATCGATCTCGACTTCAATTGGATGAGAGTTCCTGAGACCATCCAATGCCATTCCAGATGCGAGTTCATCATTAAGGAAATGGAGCCAGATTTTGAATTCAGGACAGTTGGCGCCTACGAACATGTACTCCATGAATGAAGCAAATCCTTCCTTGAGCCACAGATCAGTCCACCATTTCTACAAAGTATAGAAGTTAGCTAAAAACGATAATGGGTAATACTACCATAGTCACTAGATTTCCGAACCACAAGTGAGCGAGCTCGTGAGCAACAACCAAAGCTACTCTTGATTTTTGACGGGTGGAAGTGACTCCAGGATCAACGAGAAGAGCGATCTCACGGTACGTTACGAGTCCCCAATTTTCCATTGCTCCCATCGAAAAATCCGGGATGGCGATTAAATCGCATTTGGGAAGGGGATATGGGATATCAAACCATTCGTTGTACCAGTCGATGCATCTGAAATTTAAACGCTTGAACATATCGAACATTCATTTCACTTACTTGACAGAGAGGTCCAGACTGTATTGACCTTGTTCTTTTTTTCCTGGTACAGTGTACACGCGCATTTCTACTCCACTCTTTGTTTGAGCACTGATGTATTCGAGTTCTCCAACAGCGAAGGCAACAAGATACGATGACATTTTTGGTGTTGTTGCGAACTTTACAATCTTGCGCTTTCCATCGGAAGATGGTGTTTCCGAAACAACATTCATGTTGGATAGAGCTGTGAGATGGTTCTCAACTTCCAAAGTGATATCGAACGTTGCCTTGTAAATAGGTTCATCGAAGCAAGGGAAAGCATAACGGGCATAAGTCGATTCGAACTGAGTGGACGCGAGAAACTTCTCAGCGCCGCTTTTGTCTTTATACTGACTACGATAAAAGCCACGCATCTTATCGTTCAACTCCCCAACAAATTTGAAAATAAGCTGTACTTTCTGTGGTTGAAAAACAGATGGCAGCTTGATAGATAAAATGTTGAGCTTGTCATCATATGCAGTTTCCAATGTCTTCGCTGCGTTTCCAAGTGCCGAAACAAGTGACACCGATTGAATAAGTAGGCTCTGGGCGTGCACTTTGAGAATATCAGTGGCCTCTTTGATATTAACATCAACAGTAGAGATGCCTTCAAATGAGAACCTGAAAAAAAACGCATTTTCAATGTCGACTTATATTTCTTTCAACACATCGAACGAATGAAAAAAAAACCTAACCTCGGTTTAAAAACTTACTGGTTCAGGCATGGAGACAAACGAACGTCGTAATGAGTTGGCTCAGCAAACGTAGGAAGACGCTCAAACTTGAAATCTCCCGCGTTTGGATTTCCACAGACAGCCATTCTAAAAAAATATTTATTAATTGTTTTACTCTAAAAGAAAACAATAGAAATTGAGAGAACTAGAAAGAAGTAACCAGGATACGATAATAAGTGAAAAAGCAAACCATTTTTTAGAGGGGATTTGTGGGAAGAAGGGATGTGGGGGAACGGGAACATGAACGAGAGTAGTAAAAAAAGAGAAAATCAGGAGGCAGCAGTAGCAATATGTTCGCTGGTGTTATCTTCTGAAGTCACAATAGAAGCAGATGCTTTCTCCTTTTCGAAAGTATCAAGAGAATCAGGAGTGAATGCAAAAGGAAGCAAGTTGCGGGTTGAAGTGATCAAAACTTTGTTGTTAGTGGCGGTTCCCACAACAACCTGCAATATTTCAAGCTTGATAAAATGTCTCCGTATTTTCTCTCACTTTATAGTCGCCGAACTCGACTAGAAATTGTCGACAGAGCCCGCATGGGGAGGCAGGCTCACTGAGTTCTGTAACAACGGAGATAGCACGGAACTTTGTGTGCCCTTGTGAGATCGCAGACACTATGGCACTTCGTTCAGCACAAATTGTACCACCATATGAGGCATTTTCCACATTGCAACCTTAAACGTACACATTCGTGTTTCGAACGGTATCAATTTCGTTTTACCGAGAATAACTTCCCCGGACTCAGTTAAGAGCGCGGCACCGACGGGGAACTTGCTATATGGGCAGTGAGCCCGCTTCAAAGCGGTTCTAGCCAAATGAACCAGTTCAACGTCGGAAATGTCTTGAGTGGTTGAGGCAGACATCTGGAGAGTATTTTGATTTGTTTTTTTTTCACAAAATATATTCAAAATAATTTTTTTCACAAATAAGAGTTTGGAGCAACAGACAAGTGTTAAAAAAGAAAGTGATTGATATGGATAAGATTAAGTACTTGAAAAGTTGAACGCACAAGAAATAATAAATGAAAGGACGAAACAAGCTGTTCAAATGCAAGTTTTTTAGCGGGTGTTGTGTTTGCGTATCAAGGAGGTTACCGTAGTCCAGGACCAAATTTTAGACCGCATGTCGCGGGCCCCACGCTGAGCGAGTGTATTTATTTAGACCTGTTTACTTCAGAATTTTCTGCATGCGTGACAGAAAATGCCCAAAGTAACGTCTAAGAAGTTTGTACTTGTAAACATCGACGATAATGGAGATTCTGCACAAACTATACGAAGACTTCGTCGTTACTTGGTCAGTTTTTAACATTCTATGAGCCCTGATAAACATTTTCAGGCTAGTCATAAGATGAAGTATATCTGCTCATCGAATCCGGAGGAAATGAAAGAATATTTGGATAAACTACAGAATCATAAACTAACTTTCCAAGAAAATGTCGGCGTTCAAGTAGATACTATCCAGCCAGATAATAGCTCACCTACCAACACCTCTACGAATCAGGAAATATTAGAACAATGGGCGGTAAAAACACGAAAAAAAATGCAATAAACTTGCAATTGAAATTGTTACAGAGAGGAGCGTTTTCGGAGAATTCGAATACAATATTCTTTGCTGCAGCAGCCGAACAAGAAGAATCCGCAAATGAAAGTGAACAAGAACCAGAGAACACAATTATTGGTATTTTTTTTTAGAGAAACAGAAAATTTACTAAAATGCGCAGATATTCCACAGCTGTTCACGGTACATTCTATCGAACCAGAAATAAAAGATGCTCCAAAAGATCCTTTCATGCCGGAAAATGGGAAGCAAGACAATCAAAACACAGCTTATTGTCTAGTATAACTAAAACTGATCACATTCTTCTAACCGATATCAATTTAGATTTGCGACAGTAATGTGGAAGTTGGCAGAAATCGGAACACTATTATTAAGCGACAGGCACAACATGTGATAGACAGTCATTCAAGGGATGAATTCTCGGGTGTTGAAATTGAGAAGCGTTATCAGTGTGCATGCTGCAAAAAAATACTTCCTGTGTCGAAATCGCCATGTGAACACATCACTGATCATCACGGTAACAACGACAACGAAATCGAGTTTCTCGATTTATGGTGAGAGCATTTGCTTCTTCGCTTGCATTCTTTTAGTTCCGAATATTATAGGACCAAAGAGCAGACTTCAATTTTCAACACAGTTCTTGAGAAATGTTTCGAGCGCCATCTTCCTGTTCCACGTAGTCGAAGAGTTCGATGCGAGAGTACATGCGAGCTTTTGCCAAAAGCCTCGTATCGAATTATACAAGGAGAAGATATTGTGAAAATCCTTACTGTTGCAACTAGTGCTGAGAAACCACGTACAACGGTGAGTATCAAATAATAGTTTTTTGTCTTAAGAAGTACAAAGCCTTAATTATACTAACTGTAAAACTTGCCGTAACGACAAGAAACAGAGATGGAGAAAAATGGAAAAAAAACCATCGCTATCAGTAGAACAACTCCAGATTGTCATTATAAGAAGGCATCAGTCGTTTCGTGGAAACGACAACAAGATGGTGTGAAAGAGATGAACATAACAAATGCATAGACACAAATACGACAAATGACGTTAAAACACACCTCCCTCGTTGATAAGAATTGAAATGATCAGAGGAGGGCACTTCATGACACCATAGTCATCAAATTTACAACGGAAAACATGCATTCAAATAATAAAACGAAAAACTGACCCGTGTTCGCCACTAGCCGTGCGGTGGAGCATATTTGTCGATGTGTTGAAAGGACGGCGCAAAGGAACCAGGGCGAGGCGCCGGATAGCCGGAAAATTGCGCAGAGAAAGTTGATGGGAGTGGACGAGACGAATAGAGACTGCAATAAGTATGAGATAAACATAGTTGTTTACTGGGTGGCGGCAGCTCTAGATTTCTAGTAAATAAGACTGATGTGTTGTTCAGTCAAAGATTAAATGATGTAGAATACATCTCATCTTTCTCAGTCCAGACAGATTCTATTGTCATTCCAATATCTCATTGGAATGGCAATAGAATCTCAAATATGCCTACCATAGTTGTACGGTATTCCGGGAAAAAAGAGTTTATTCCGAATTCCGGATTCCGGATTCTGAATTCCGGAATCGAGAATATTCATTCCGTACAACTCTGATGCCTACATAGAACTTTTTGCAAAAAAGTTTTAATCAGCTTACTTCTCTTCTACTTTCTCTGAGCTCAATAGACCTAGAGACTTACCTCGGTTGCATCGAGCTAGCTGTCGAACTGTTAACCTTCCCAGCATTCCCTAAACATTATTGATTAGAATAACAAAGTATAAGTTAAAAAATAGATACATATATAAACAAGTATATTTAGGTAACTTCTGCTCATGTTTTCCAGGGAGACAGAAACGATGAAGAGGACGAAGCTGCCTCATCGGCGTTAGTTAATCAAGGAACACCTAGTTCTTCGGAAAATGATGACCTTTATGTTGAAATGAGCGAAACAGACCCAGGAATATCCGGTGTTGCAACGCATGAAAGCGATCATGATTGTAAGATTTTAGAGTATTTACTTCAGTGAATCACTAATTCTTTTTTCAGACTTCAAAGTCGATGGCAGTAATCCTATAGCTGACAATATCTAAATTTATTCACATTTCTTGCTCATCGGCTTGTTTCTTGTTGAACTGTTTTTTTTAATTGTTTTAATGAATCTGTTTTCAGAAAAAAAAATGCGACAGCTGAACACGGTACATACAAAAGTAGAAGGCAAAACTGCTAAAAATTCATCAATAAATAAAATTCTGCAGAAATATACACAACATACAAATACCCAATGAAAGAAACACAAGGCGACTCGGAAAAGGAAAAAAATGAAAATAGAAACTTTTAATGATCCCTATTGTAATATGAAACTGGGCGGAAGAGTTTAATTTACTCGTCATGTGGAACTGGAACAACTTCAGTAGATGGAGTTGGGTGCCCTCCAACTCCGAAGAAACGGAAAGCAGCTAATGTCAATTCGAGTCCAAAGAAACAAGCGGCATTGGCTGGGAATGCTCGGAGCATTACTGGCCAGAATCCCTGAAATAATAATAACTTAAGGTAGCGGGCAATTTCTGAATAAATACCTTGAAAAGAGCTCTCGGACCTTCTTCTCTGAGAACCTCTCTGAGAACACCACGAACCCCATCTGGGTATTTTCCTTCAGGAGCCGTTTGCAGACGTGATTTAAGTACATCAGCGGGAATGCATACACTCCAGTTGGCTATTCCAGCTAGACCTCCGGCCAGCAGTGTTGCTCCAGGCGACAAGGTCCGCTGGGCTCCTTCCCCCGAGAATTTCTTTTTCAAGTATTCATATACCGATAAGTAAGCTGCTGAAGCAGGAATATCTCTGAGCAACGTGGCACCGGTTCCTCTGTAAATTGATTGAATTCCTCCTTGCTTGTAAAGTTTTTTGACAACATCGAGTGGTCCATTGTAATGAACACCGGATGGAGCTGAACCAGCTTGCTGGACTTGAAGAAGACATTTGATTCTCTCTCCAGGCACCATTACAATAGTTGTGAAAACTCCTGCTAAAGCTCCAGCATTGGCGTTTTGAATGAATGTCATCTCTTGGTCTGGAAAAAAGTTTTATTTTTGATGATTCGAAGATGGATTGCGTTCAACATACTTGGATCAGTTTGCTGCAAATATTTTCCAACAGCACACCCTCCAAAAAAGACTGCAAACAATGGGGAGACTCCAACCAATGGTGCTGCCATTCCCTTGTATAAAGCGAAGAAGCCCTCTTTTGCTACAGTTCTTTTGGCGCAGTCAAGAGCTCCAGTGAATTGAGGCTTCTCTCCGGGTTTCGGACGAGCCATAGTTTGAATACGAACCTTGACTGTGTCGAATGGATGCCCAACAATTACGGTGCAGGAGCCACCAACGCCACCGGCGATAAAGTTCAGAAGTACGTCCGACATCCTGAAAACTATATAACGTTATATAATAAGTCTTTGCAACATGAAGTTGGAGGCGAGACGGTGGCAATAGGTTTTCAGTTATACAGACATTTCTGCGAATGTAGTTTATTTACAACAAAACCTTTTGGTTTTCTCTCTGATTCGTAGAAACGTTAATCTAAAATTTTTATCGAAATAACTTTCAACTTTCTGAAAGATCAAACAGCAGACAACTCAGAAAGGTGTATTTTGAAAATTTGCAATAAATCGTTATATAGTATTTCGATCAACAAAGAAAAAAAGCCCCGAAGAAAATGTTTGTCCATTCACGATGCTATGCGGGTACGCTACAAATAACAGCCAATGAACGCAGAGACAACGCTGCTGGTTGACTACTCTGAAGAAAAAGAAGATAACGTAGAGGGCCAATAACAGTGAAGAAAAGTGAGAGGCGCAGAGAACACTCATCACACAGTTCCTTGCACTTTGCCCCCTGTTCCTTTAGACTACAACGTGGCTAACCCGTAGTATGGGAAAAAAACTCAGATAGTATTAGATTAATCCAAATATCTTTTATATAGGCGGTAAGACTCAAAACTTCAGAGCTTTTGGCAAATATATAAGAAACATTATCGGTTTATTATGCAAGGCATCACAGAATCAACAGAAGAGATTCGAAGAATTAAATGTGAGTGGTTTTACAAAATAGCTTTTTTCAATATAGGAACGAGTTCAGATCACAGATCTTTGTTTAGAGTTTTTCTTTAACTTCTTGAGAGAGCACTTGCTCGTAGGTAGGAGGCGGTGGGAGATTGCCAGATGCCGATGAATGTTGAGCTTGCGGAGCAGACGAAGGACCAGGCATTGCTCCCGGGTATGGAGGTGCATACGATGGCGCTGGGGATGGTCCATGCTGTAATAGAAATTTCTCAATAAAGCAAGAAGTTTATTTTCCAACTGTACCGAATAGAAATAGTACGATCCAGGAGCCGGTGGGATGCTCCGATCCGGAACTCTGTTGGAGAAGTCAGGACCATCGAGAAACCCTTCGCAGAAGTTTTCGTATGCACCTGGCAAATCAGTCCGAGCAAAAGCGACGGTCGTACCGTTGGGTACGGTTTGAAGTTGCTGACCGGCTGAAGTGAAGTAGAACTGCTCATTCTGTTGAACGAATGCTCCTTGCGGGTATGTTGCCGTTGGATAGTGAGCGATTTGAGGAGGAGGAACGGCCTGAAAAAAAAACTAATTTTATATATTTATTGGTTGAGAGTAATTCGAAAAACTCACTGCTTGTTTTGGATAGCTTGGCGCTTCATTCGACTTCTCTTTCTTATCGCTTTTTTTGCTTCCAAAAAGAGGCATTTCTTCACTTGGGCTCAAGGCAAAACGCAACGAAAGAGCAACTTCGTGAGAAAATAGCCAAGATCGATGGAAAACGCGTGAACCAGGTGGTGAGCAGATGAAAATGCCTAGCAACGGCTCAGAAACTCACACGCTGATCAGTTTTCAGTGCAGACTCTAATCAGAAACGCCCTCAATGCTCACTCACGCTCAGCTTTCAGTCAGCTGAGAAAATGGAAGAGAAATAGAGAACGAAGAGTCCCTCAGACGAAAAGAGAAAATAGTTTACCAAATTCATATAGGTGCAGAGTGAACAGAGAAAACAATCGACTATGTCAAACAAGTAAAGGAAGACACGAAAACAGAAGAAATACAAAGATGTGGCCTATCCGCAATTGAGATTTCTAGTCTGCGAGAACTACTTTCAGGTCAACAATAAACTGATTTAGAGCATCAAAGAAACTGACAAATAGAAACTTTCCTCTCAGGCAGTTTCCGAATTCCGTGAATATACTTTTTGCGTCTTCTTCAGTATTAAAGCTCACGCCAATTTTTCGTCCGTTGACCATATGTGGAATGCTCTTTTTAACTAAGCTCAACGGGACTTCCTTAGCGTTTGTGAGTGTGAGCTCGAAATTCACCACTCGCTCGCTGTGTTTCTCAGCATTCCAAAAGAAGGTTTTCGGAATGTATTCGAGCTGTTGTTTCAGTTGAACCTTCTGTAAAATAACACTTAGTGATGTGAAAGGAAATTGCAACATACCACTGAAGACCCGTTTTTCAATGTGACAACCCTTTTAATCAGGACGTTTTCCATTGGGAAAATGATGAGAAAGTCTCTTCCCGCAGTATCGCAGTTAGTATCATTATGGATAGGATCAAAGAGTCGGCTGCCAGACGCTTCTACTATGAGTTTGCATTGCTGAATGTGTTCTTCCTTTCCGAGGCTCAACGGTTCGCAACGATCAAAAAGTTGACAGTTGAACAAAGTCGTTGATGTGAACATTTCTTCATCATCCCATTCAATTCTAGCAGCATCTTCAATAGAAGAGCAAGCTTCCGATCGTAACCGTAGTTTAAAAATTTTTGGTTGCCAGCAGAGAAACATGAGACGAAAGAGTTCATAGGGAATAAAATAAGACACTTGCATCACTCTTTCGACAAGCTCTTCACTATACGCCATAAGAATATCCGGTAGAACCATTGTCAGTTCGTCAACTTTTGTTGTCCCGAACATCAGCTTCAATTTCTCCATAAATTCTCTCTTACTGTGTTTATCAGAATAATCCAAATTGTCGGCTGTTTTCTCGAGGAAACTGAAAATAATTTTAATTAATCGCAATTTTATCAACTGTTAGGTACTGAAAAAAACATTAAGGACTTCAACCATGGGAACTTACTTACAAGGAAGTGAGCGCCAGTTTCTCCAGGTGTCCTTCTTTGGGGGCGAGGTTTAGAGAAGTGATGAGCTGGTTGATTGGTGGATTGGTATGTTGTTTACTTATCTTGATTATTTTTTCAACTTCTAACCTTAGCCAAATCAATGGGTTCCATATTTTCTTGCAGTTAATCGGTGGAAAACCGAATGAATCAATTTCAAATGGAAAGACTTGACCATTTTTAACATCCACTTCAAATTCCTTCAAGAGAGTTTTCAATGTTGTGATGACTGACATAGTGGTTGTTGGCATTCCATTAATGAAAATTGGTATTTTATTCAAGTCAACTTCGGTTAGCGTTTCAAGATCTTGCCAGGATGCCTCGTTGAATGGCTGGGGGAGTTTTATACAAATGCTTTCGAACTCTGATTTAACCCACGCAAACAATTTATGATAAAGATTGTCAGAGCGAGTCTTCAGGTACTCCTGTAATTTGAATATGATGATAATTACAGACAATATTTCACATACTTTCCAATCAATCAGTTCTGTAACAACAGCTGCGAAGTTTCTTCCACTTTGCACAAGTGGATAAAACAAGTGAGCCTCTAACTGTTCAGCACTAACTTTTTCAAAGATTTCATCCCCATTGACAAACTTCGACTCTCTTCTGAAATCTTCTTCCACCAGTTTCTGAAAATTGAATATTAATTATTATGGGATAGCTTACGGTACCCAATTCGGTTTTTCAGTGCTGAGAGATGTTCTCGTACTTTTCCCTTTCTTGGTCATTCCTTTATTAATTACGAAATTGTTTTAGGTCTATCTATCTAGATCCGAACACTGCAAAGAAGTACTGGAAGCATTAAATGATTAAAAATAGAAAAATATTTAGTACCGTGTCTGCAAGCACTTTTGCAGGAAACAGCGCAAATGACGCGCAAAGAAGTTTTGAAAATTTTGTTCAGATTTTCATGATTGTGCTCATTGTGCTACTAATTCATTCAATTAGCTTTCAGGAATTCCATCATATGATCCATAAACAAACAGCAGTGAAATACATAATAATTTCTTCGGTATTGTTTTATACTCTCGTTGTTCTATTTGGTGCACCGTTCTTCTCGGATATCGTCGGGACTGCAGCTCTTGCTGTATGAGTCACAAACGTGGTTCTGAAATTATTTAACTTTTCCAGGCGTCTCTGACTGCTGTGTCAGCAGTCCCGGCCGTTCTTCTCTTCGGCTCTGAGGAACGACTCCTTGACGTGGTCCTTTCTTCTTTCTCCTGTGATAGCAATCCAACGTTCATTGAGTCAATCCCTTTGTATACTTCCACGTTTGGCATTTTCGGAGCTTGGGCAGCCGCATCTGTTTATCCTCTGGACTGGGATCGTTGGTGGCAGGTAAAAAATTTTATCAATCTCTACCCATCAATTTTTAATGTTTGAGCGTTATCCACTTCCTTCGCTTTCTGGTTGCCTCGCCGGAGCTTCAATCGGTCTATTGGTTTGCACTTTCCAAAGCTATTACAAAAGTAGTCATCCCAATAAAAACAAAGTCCGATAGAAATGGTTCAACGTCAAAAAACGCTAGCTACTTTCGGGGCTGGCCCATTCGCTACTGGGGATTCCGTTGGTGGACGATTCGGACATTATACGTTTGACGATGCTCCTAAACTTCTCGGCATTCTTCTCGCAGAGTTCGACAATCATGAAGGGCCAATCATCAAACATTCTATTCCAAAAGGATGTGACAATGTTGAAGCAACGTTCGCATTCACAAAAGGTTCATTGAAATGAGTAATAAATTCAATCTAGATTTGTTTTATAGGTCTCATTATTCCAAAGCCTTCAATGTTCCGTCATTCTTTCTCTCTTACAATTAACGCACTGAATTGCAAAGCTCTGATGTTCCCTGTTGGAATAGATCACAAAAGTTATGAACGGGGTCGTTTTACTTTCGATATGTCTTTCATTGTCGATATGACATCATCAGCTGAAACAATGTATGAACCAATTGTACAGAAATGTGCTGAATATCTGATTGAGTTAGAAATGGAGTACAATTTTCTCACAAATCCAAAATATCAAGCGCAAGTTTTGGAAATGATGGAAAAAATGTTCCTGGATCTCTCCACCAAAGGTCAGTAAACAGACAAATTATCTTGAGAAGCGAATGTATTTTTAGTACCCCGATCTTTTCAGGCGAAAGTATTATTGAAGTAAACCCGGAAGATGATAAAATTGTGACTCTGTATTTCAAATTATGCCCTCTGTATCGAGGATGTGAACCACCAGAAATTGAATATCACATGGTGCCGATGTTCATACGAGAAGTGGATTTGACAGATCGTCTTATCGAGAAAATGGATGTTCTTTCGCAGAAGATCATTCCACGAATCGATGGAATTAACACTGTCCGCGAGATCGCAATTATACTTGAACTCGATCCATCTCTTGTCGCACGATGTGTTCGCAATCTGCATTTCTACGAGTGCGTCAGTCTTGTTCCAATGTTTCTGTACTATAACACCTACGTAGCAACTGAAAGAGTGCATGATTTTTACAAAAACAAGAAAGAAATCGAAGAGTGTCTGGAATTCGTCAAACTCTCGCCATCCGTAGCTGTGGATGGATCGGAAATCCCTGGTCCCACTCCCGAGTTTTCAGACGTATTCAGGTTATTTCTGAGTATGAAGGCGAGTTTCTAAATAATTCATTTTCATTAATTCAATAATTTATTGCCAAATAGTGTTTTTGTATTTTCAGTGTGGAAAGACAATTGGAGAATGGGTCGAGCAAGAGAATCCGAGGTCGATGGGCATTGACGAACATCGCCTTGTTCAATTCGGAATGCATCATCAGTTTCTACGTAAACTATCAATGTATCCTATTTCTAAAGAGCCTCCTGGGAATAACCCGTATGTTATTTATATCTACTTTTTATTCATCGAACTTGTGTTCAGCCTACTGAAAGCGTGTAATGGCAAAACTTCATTGGATGAGCTCGCTCTTCGTCATAACGTGGATCCCCGAGAAATGGGAGTTCTCTTGGCCGACAGCTTAAAGTTCCAATTTGTGATGAAATGATAAAGACGGTTTCATTGTGAATCATGACATGATAGACTATTTCGAAGAATAAATTTCATTTATTTATTATGAGAGCACACACACCAGGTAATGAAATTGTTGGCCAGTCAGAAGACAATCGAGAATAGCAGGCAAAAAAATGAGGAACGAGATGGAGAAGGAAGGGGGGAGGACAAAAAGAAGAGGAGGAAGAGGAAAATGGCTCGATATACCTTAAAAGGGCCGTATGGGATCTTATTGAAAAGGGCGGGCTGAAGAGTTTACAAGAAATGAAATACGCGAAGGCTCCATAGGAACCATAGGAAGATTGATGATTGGAATTAAAACCTATCAACGAGCTTCTCCATGAACCACTGAAGCCAAGAAGAGCGGCGAGTGACTAGGGAATGAGCAAACTAGGAAATCGGGAACCTACATTGAAAAAGTAAATATGAAGGTAATGAAATGAATCAAGAATAACAGGTGATGAAAAGAAAAATACTCGCTTGTAGAGAGGAAATCTGGGGACCGTCGAAAATGGAGAGGGACTGGGAAAGATGATGAGAGATTTGAAAGAAAAGACGCGGTAACAATGAAAAAAGGATGAGGGTGGGGGACGCGGGCAATGATGGGCGCGGGTAGGGAAACAAAGAGAAAACAAAACTCAACAAAAATGCACAACTCACACACTCACTTTTAGAAAACATAAAAACTTGTAATAAAACAGTCACTCTCGCGCACACAGAGAAGAGGAGCTGGGATGGAACATTGTAACTAATCAATCACAATAAGAAAAGATTTGGATGAAAATGAATTGTGAAATGAAAACAAATCACAAATAGTACAGAAGGGTGAAGAGATAAGAAAAGGTTGAGATGATCAATACACGGCTGATAGAGAACGTGCAAACTCAATTTGTCAAGTAAAAAGTGATATATCTCCGTTTAAAGAGACTTTACACTTCAGAAAGACTGGCTCTGGAACTCACGTGAAAGATGGGATAACGCGGGAACCTACGAAAAAAGTGAGGTGTGAAAATGAAAAAATAAACTACATGAAAATTTGTATTGGAACGGCACATTAAAACGATGCCTCGAGTAATTGGTTGGCAAGGCCTGGTGGGAAACCCAAGGTTGGATTTACTTTCCGAAATCCCAACCACCATTTGGTGCGTCAGGAACTGGTGGAACGTCGCTTCCGAAAGCATTGTTCGCAGCTGGTTCGACATTTCCGGCCTCGTCATCAGAACTGTAAATGTCCAAAATTATTACTTTTGAACTTTTTTCAATACGCACCTGAAGAAATTGTCGATTATCTCGAATGCGAGCTTGTAAATATCTTCATTTTCGTGGTTTTGAAGGTTTTCTATCTTGTCAAGCCCTCCACATTCTTCGATTTCTGAGGTTACTTGTTCGGCAGCCTCTCCAGCCATTTTGAGGATATTGTTTATTCCGTCGAGAACAACTTGAATGATCTGCGAGTCAGTGCAACTGAGCATTGCGCAGAACGGACGGAGCACGCCAAGTTTCACCATTTGCTCAACTTGATTTGGCCGACCAGATATTGTGACATTAGAAATCGCCCAGGCAGCTTCCTTTTGAGTTGGGAAGTCTCCACGGTCGAGCAAATGAATAATCATCGGCATAATTCCAGCATCGAACACATCTTGCACTTGTTGCTGATTTCCAGCGGTTATGTTAGAAACGAACCAGACGGCTTCTTTGTTGATCTTCTCCTTGTAGTGAGCTAGGAGGCCTGGCATGAATCTGAGAACCTGTAACTCAAAACATCAAGAATTTTCATAAATTTAAGTACTCACTCCGCTGTCCAATACAAGTTGAGTTTGTTCATCGGTTCCAGTGACTATATTACCAACGGCTCTCAGAGCGGCAGTTTGGACTTTGACGTCAACATGTCCGAGAAGTGGAACAAGATGAGTGACGACTTGAGCTTCAATTACCATTTGAATGTGCTCATTTCCTCCATCAGTCAGGTATGAGAGAGCCCAAACAGTGTCAATGAGAATGTTCGTATCTTGATGATGAATCAAGAGGGAAAGGGCTGGAAGAATAGTGCGCACAACAGCTGGGCTTGGAGCTGGCTCCTTGCATCGGCACAAGTTGACTATAACCCAAGTTACATTTCTCAAAAACCCGATAGGGATTTCCGGGTTTATGAATTGTAAGAGGGGTTGGAGGATCCCAAGTTCAAGACAATAGTCACGGAAATGAGGTCCGTCTCCAATAATATTGCCGAGAGCCCAGACAGATTGTTCACAAACATTCAGATTTCCACAAGAAAGAAGCTGCAAGAAAAGAGGAACTGCTCCAGCATTCACAACGGCTTGCGTTTGTTCTGACGTTCCAGAAGCAATGTTGGTCAGAGCCCATGCAGCTTCGAATTGCAAATTAGGACTGAAAATGCCGACTTTTTGAAAGAACTTAAACTAATAACATACTCGGTGCTTGAGAGGCATTGAACAAGCACTGGGAGAATTCCACTACCAATCAAGTCATCGATAGGAGGGTTTCTATCAGTTGACAACATCTTACGAGCCTGCTGCACAGCAGTTAATTGCTCTGCTGGGTCTGATGATTGAGCAGCAGCGACTGTCAGCCGGAGCAAGTTGGCGTCAAATGGTCCTGGTGGAGTTGATGAAGTTTCAGAATCATCTCTTGAAAATTAGAATAAGTACTGGAGACGACGTGAAAAAACAACTTACTCAATGTGTGCATTGATGTTACGCCGCTTGGAAATAGCCTCTTCACGTTTATCTTTTCTAATCGAGACAGCCTGAATAATTTCAACATGTATTCAAGTGAAGAAAACCTAAGAATAAAAAAACTCACTTCCTCATTTCTTTTTTCTTTGCCAATTTGCTCCTTAGCATTGTTCTTATAATAAGCCTGTCTGTTTGAACTCATTATGCTGAAAAATAAATCGATTCAATGTATAGAGAGAAGAGATATGTCAAAACAAGATACACTAAAGTATTTCGCAACAGCAAAAATCCTAAACGGTAGAAGATTTGGCGTTCCAGAAGAACGGAAATTGGGTGAAATGTTACTATACTTCGAAAGAATTCATCTCAAGAAAAAGTAGATAATTCGCATTGGAACCCATGAAATAAACAGAGTAAATCAAGTCAAAAATGAGGAAAAAATTTGTCGATAATCTGAGAAAATAGGAAGTACGCGTCGCGGGTAGCACGCATCGCGTGCGGAAGAGCGCAGTTACTGAACGTACATCGCGAACTTCTACGCGAACTTCTGAAGTAAGCTCAAGCTTCACAGGACAGTTAATCAGTTAATTGATCAATTGGAAATCGCAGTGTGAGCAGTTTAACTACAGATTTATCAAGTTTGAACAAGAGTTTGATGAAACAGGAAAAATTAAAAAACTTATATCGTCTGCAATTGGATCCTCATTGTAGAAATTTATTTTCACGAAATATAAACAATTTAAAATGAAAAGAAGAATGTTTACGAAAGATTCATTATTACAATGCTCTCACTTCGCAGCTTCGTATTCATAGTCGCTGTTTTCCGATTTTCATTAGGTATATCCCAACAGTTCTCGAGGTAGCCTCCGGTGGATAAGTTACTTTTCATTGATATAAATAATCTAGATGCCCCTCTCTTACACATATAAGGTGCTTTGATGGCATGACATGTATCAGAAAGTCTTGGATGTGTGATGGTAAAGTTGACTGCCCTGATCATAGTGACGAACTGGCCCACGTTTGTCTCAAGCGGAGTTCGCAAAATAAATTGGTAAATTTGTTTTCCTTGAAGCGTCAAACTATGAAAGAAAGTTCAAGCAACTACAAGAGATACATCCTGGTTTGAAATGTCCTTCTTCCTGGTTTCGTTGTTATGACTCAAGTTCGTGCATTTCTCCAAACCGAGTCTGTGACAAATATAAAGACTGCAGGTGAGTTTCTGAGTTATATAATCGACGAATTATTCGGAGAAAAGTATGTATAGTAACACATATTTCATTCATTTTCAGAGACGGAAGTGATGAACGTGAGAACTGCAATCAAACACTTCGAACCCCTAACACCACAGTCATCTACTGAATAGCCTTTTGTACCATGTAACATGTCGTTGTTGTTTCATAACAAACCTAATTGCAATTCCGTTTTCTACAGAAAAAAAAAAAACTTTCTGAATTTCTTGTTGCCTGCTGTTTCCAAATGAGGTCAAGCGGGTATGGATAAGAAGACATATTGCAAACGATATTAGCTATTTGGCCCAATCTTTCACTTATTATGATTTCTTTCATTGATTCCAAACGGTCACTGATCGTCTTTTATTGGATAGTATATTGCCACGTCATAACTAAAAAGGATCCATGGTGATTTGAGACCAGTCTGGATTAAGTCATCACAAGCAAAAAAGAAGAAAGCAGCGAACTTTTCAAAGAAACACACAGACACATAACACATCTCGGATAAAGGCGCAGGGGGCGTCCCACTTTCGATTTTCACGATGACCGCCAATTTGGACAAGACCACGGATTCTTTCATTTCTCTTTGATATTCCTTTCTTATCAGTAGTTCATACTCAGTTTCCAATGAGAATGCGTCAATCGGTTCTCGTTGGATTATTATTCACATGGGCCTCTATAGAAGCTGTCAGTGTAGCTAAAAGTACTGATAATGACATTGTTCTGAAAGTCTCCACGGATAAAGTAGGTTTATCTTATTGTTTTTATAGAAAACCATTAACCTCTTGATTATTCTTGAATGCATCGCATAAAGTTAGTCCAAAATAAAAAGGTTCATCAGTGCTTATATGAAACCACAAAAAGCTTCAAGTATTATTACAGTCATAAATTGAAAAGAAAACATAAATTCTTTACTTACGTTCTTGCTTCATTGAAGCCTGTGGTTCTGTTTGAAAATACATATCAATCAATTATCGCTTCAGAAAGTTGGAAATATTAGTACTTCACTTTCTTAGTAACAAGATCCTGTGTTTTTGAACATTGACCACTTAGTTTTAATTTTATCTGTGACTCATTTAACTGACAGTAAACTAAACTGCTGACCTGCATACCTCAAACCGATTCTCTGAACTTGACGTTCGGTTTTTATTGGAGATGTATTCATACTGACCCGATGACTACTAAAGAAATGCTGCAACATTCAGCAATTATCTCGAGACGGACACCATTTTTCTGGGGAATGGTTAGAATCTCCATGGGGGGATCTTTATCAATTCCGTGCTGGAGATCAAAACTGGCTTACCGCTCGTGAACACTGTCTATCGTTGAATGCCGATCTGGCAGCCATCCGGAACGTCGAGCAGTTGGTAATCCCTTTTACTTTCATCTTTATCCTTTCTCTTTTTTCTCTTGTTAAATAGCACATGTTCAGGACTGGATCTTATCGCATTACGCTCCACTTTCTTCTCGATTTGCGCAGCGTCTTGTGCAGGTTCGTCCAATTCTTCAGCTTACATTAAAGTCCTATCAAATTGCCTTATTTGTTTACATTTGTTCAGATTGGATTGTATGCTCCAGAAGGACAAACTCATGAATGGAAATGGTTGAACGGAGAAGATATTAACAAGACATTGTAAGCATTTCGGGAAAACTTTATCATAATTCTAGAGTATTATAATTAAGACAATGGAGCTCTGGAGAACCATATGATCATTCTATGGAAGGACGAGAACGGTGTGGACTCTTAAACGTAGAAAAAAGACTTTTAGATGACGTTGACTGTGAATCCACTATCCCTAATCACCTCGCCCAGCGATATGTATGTCAAAGGACTAGCGAGAAACACAAGCAGGTTTATAATCAGTCAATGCCTCTTCCTATTTATTTCGAACGTTTTAGCAACAAAGATCCAACAACTACATATGGCAAAAAATAGAGAATCTGTTCAGTTTCTTTGGAATTGGAGGATCACCAACAGCACATAATGCAACTATTTCAACTACTAATGATTATGAAGATGAAATAATCAAGAATGAAACGACGACTCTGAAGCCTACAGCGAAGTTTAGTGATAGCGATGAAGAAACTTCCAGCGAAGAAGAGGAATCTGTAGCAAAGACATTGGCTGCTCTACCAAAAATTGAAGGATCTGGAGAATCCACAAGTTTGAAGGAATTGCAGGTGTGTAAAGTTTCGATCTGAAGTTTTAAAAATATATATTCCAATGATTCATCTCTAGTACAACTTTTCAGGAATCGGAAGGCAGTGGTCAAATTGTTGACAAGAAAGCGATTGAGGCAGCCGATTTGGTTCCAGGAGTGGACGAGAAAAAACTTGATAAAATGATTGATAAGATGGAAGAAATGATCAAAAGTATTGATGACTTGACGGTACCACCTGCGAGTCTGGAAAGAACTACAGTATCCACAACCGTAGTGAAAAAGGAAATGGTAGTTGAAGAAGAGAAATCAGAAGAGAAGAAAACAGAGGAAGCAAAGCAAAAGAAAGATCAAGAACTAAATGATAACAAAATATCCGAAAGTATTGAGGGAGATTTTGATCAGGCGCAATCAAAAGACATGCCGAAAGCTGATATTGAACCACCAAAAGAAGAAGAAGAAGACTGTGATGAGGAAGGATCTGGAAGTGGAGTTGAGGAAAACGATGAATCAAACGAAAAGATTGAGTTAGCTCCAGAGAAGGAAGACAAAATCAAAGAGTTTCTCGGTGTTTTGAGACTGTTTCTTGACCGGGCCGAACACGGAGATTTAAGGTTGACACATTTGAGATTAGTGAAATTTATGTTCAAATTATTTATAGAAAACTTCTTGATGATCAAAGTGGGAAAACTCTTTTGGAAAGAATGAAAAATGCGGTCAGAGAAGCAAATAAAAGAGAGTTCGAAATGTTGGAGAAACTAGAAAGTTCGAAAAAGGCTGGAGAAAAAGACGAATTGGTATGCAGCTAATGCTCATAGAATGTTTTTGAATGATGGGTTTCAGGTGAAAACAATGAAGAAAGATCAAATGAGCACTGAGGAGCAGAAAGATTTGTACAAGAAAATCAGCTCAGCCGTTATGAAAGCTGCTAAACTCCACAAAATTGAAGATAAAGTTCAGGATGGTACGTTCTATTGATATAAAATATGGTGACTTTTTGTTGAAATGTTCAGAACAAGCGATGGAGAAGTTCAATATTGCCAAGGAGAAAGCTGATTCGGAAGAGTCGGAAGGTACATTGGAGGTGCTGAAATCAGCAAGAGAGGGTAAAGCGGAAAAGAAAGAGAAGGTTGGCGACGATGATTACTATGGGGATTATTTGGATGACAACAATGTGATCAAGGTTCAGAATCGAGAGAAAAAGGATACGGTGGAGAAGGAACAGAAGCGAAAAGAAGACAACAAGGAGAAGATATTGGAGAAAACGGAAGAGAAGGAATCAACTGCTCACGACGAACCTAAAAAAGAGGAGAAGATTGGAACAGTGAAGGAAGAACAAAAGAAAGAGTCTGATGAAGTAGTAAAGGAAGACGTGGATAAGGAAGGTCAAGCCAGAGAAACTAAGAAGAATTCAGATGAGACGAAAACTAAGAAAAACTCAACTGAAGAAAAGTCAACTAGTACTACAGTGGACTCCAAGAAAAAAGAAGAAGAAGGAGTAGTAGAGAATGTAGAGAAAAATACTCTGAAGGAAAAAGAAGACGAACCATCAACAACATTGGAGCCGAAGTCGACTACTGAGACAGTCTCTTCGAATGAAACATCATCAGCTTCACCAATAAAACCTGCAGAGGCGGAGGAGGATGAGGCCGAGTTAGAAGCTTCTGGACAAGAAGAAGTTTCAACAACTACTGAATCGACAACAGTTGCTACTAAAGCTGTTCCAGCTGAAGAGATTGAGAAGATTGCGAAGCTAGAAGCCAAGCAACTGACAGAAGATGAGCCTATAATTGAAGAAACTAAAGCTGAAACTACAACTACTCCATCTCCTTCGACTACTTCTGAAGACAAGAAAGAATCTTCTACGGCTTCTACCACTACGACAGTCATTGTATCTTCAACTGAATCAACTACCCCCGCACCATCTACAACTACTAAAATAGTCACCGTTCCAGTAAAGACAGTAAGCCCTGAAGAAATGGAAAAGCTTTCGAAAATGGAGGCAACCGAGAAAGTAACATTACTTCCACCTCTTCCAACATTCACTTTCCCAACATTAGCTCCATTCACATTCCCAACACTTCCAACTCTTTCTACAGCAAAGCCAACACCAGCTCCAAAAGTTCCAACTCTAGAAGAAATCCTTGGAAATTTGAACGATCAGTTTAAAAAATTATTAGCACCACCAAAGCCCCTTCCGCCGAAGTAAATATGCCTCGTTAAGTGATTCAATCTATCCTTTTTTCTTCTTATTATGGGTACTTCTTGCTAATATTTAAATAATGAATTCGGCTAATAAACGTTGTCAAAGTTAATGTTCAGATTCGACACTTAAATTTCACAGACAAGCACTCCAGCTGAGAGAGTAATGGCTGCCTCTCATTTTCTCTCTTCTCTTATACACACATTGCGTGGTAGGTCGGCGATGCCCGGTTGGCACAGGCGGTTAGTGTGCCGCTTGTGGAAATCAAGGCCCGTGTTCGTATCCAAGCAATGATGATTTTATAGTTCAGCTTATCCCAGGATTTGATGATAAATTTCGCCCCTATCAGAGCTTTTTGATTTCTTTATGGAAATAGTAGGCTAATATGTTTTATAGTCCAAATGATGTTTTATTGTCTAAAAAGGAGGAATACATGTATGAACCGTTTTAAAATTGCGAAGTGACAAATTTAGATTTTTTGTAAATAATTGAGTTAGAGCATCTGTACATGAAGTCAAATTTAATTCGGTGAGAGAGGAGTTGATTCAGGGATCCAGGAATGTCGTTATAGGGTACAAGTTCGGAGCAGTCGAGATTCAAGCCGCGATGAAATATCCTGAAATAATTGCTTTTAGAGATTTCGTCATCTTTTCGAATTTCATTTCAAAAAAATTTACATTGCAGTGGCAGTGACTTCTACTGGCGTGCCATCAGTGAGGAAAATAGTTCCGTTCGTCGGAATATCTTTCGATTTTCGATCTCTTTCAAATCTAACTGAAGTCCCAGGCGGTAACAAGTGACGAAGAATTTCAACGCGGGTGTAATGAATAGAATTGAAAGCAGAGATTGCAACAAGAGTGACTTGAGGTTCCATATTGACAGGAGCTTCGTTAGGAAGGTTCAACACTCTACTCATTTCAGATTCTACGGTAATTCCGTAGTCAACAAGTAGAAGATTCAGCGATGTTCCGTCAATTCCGGAAATAGCAGCTCTCTTTGGAAGTCCTTGGTGATAAACTACACATGCTGTTCCAAAAACGAGCCAAGCTTCAGGAATTGTTTCCAGTGAATCTTTTTCTGCCTCAAGATACTCTTCGGCTTCCCGTCTTTTCTCTCGCATATCTTGGTTTGTGAGAAAAACCAAACGTTCGTTCTCGATTCGTTCTACCTGGAATAAATTCGTTGAATATAGTTTTCGTACCTCAAAAACATGTGGAACTTGTTTTCAACTATTATATCTATAAATAAAAAAATAGAACTTTGTGTTGATTTAACTCGATTGCCATATATCGAATTGAAGACTATCTCGATGATGGTTAGTTGAAACAGGATTTCATTCAGGATTTGTTTAATTTCACTCTGATATTGAAACGACTTTCACTACAACGAAGAATTTTTGTTATACATGCATCATTTTTTAGGGTTTTTTCTGATGACTATTGATTTTACTAGTGTCCGACTATGCATTACGTTGAGTCTCTTAGGAGAACAGCTGCGTTCAAATGAGAGACCGCTACGCAACCGCAACGCAGAGAGAAGGCGTTGGTCCACAGTAAATTCATGATTTAGTCAATATATTTGAATGCGTCGAATTCGTGTACGCGTGCCATTTCCCGTTACTCACCTCAAAATTATCGTTTCCTACTCTGAATACTTTAGTTGCTGGAGGGAATGATCGCAAATAGTCGTCTGTTTCTTTATCGAAATCCCAAGCATCATTCTCTTCATCTTCGTCGTCATTGAAATCCGAATCAGCCCCAGAGTCATCGTTCTCGTCGCTTTCTATGCCATTCGCACGATTCAAGTCCGTTGCAATCTTTTTTGGCAACCAAATCCCTGCTTCTGATGGTTGACCACGACGTGGAGCTAGTAGAAACGAGCAGACATTGAGCTTTTCATAGGTTGGATGGCACATATTGATGTGGAAAGGTTCAGAGCTGGTAGTTATTTGGCACCGTGCCAGGTAATCTAGATCCTTGATCAATTCTCGAAATCGATCCACTCTCTCACAGTCCATTCGTTGAATTAGCGCACCTACAAAAACTTATTACTGCAGACGAATTTCCTTGATTTTTCATTCAGTAAAGTTTCTAGATGCCCGTTCGTTCTATGACCAAAGAGCTTGATTAAGTTTTTGTTCTACTGCTCTATACGGCTAGTCTTTTTTCTGATTTCTGAAGCATTAAAGAAACTCGCGACAACTGATCCTTTCTAACGGAACGTGCGATAGAGCGCGTTCGCTTATTTGATGACTAAATTTCTTCTCGTATTGATATCCTTAAGTCTAGTTGGCTAAAAGCATAATACAAACTTTTCAGATCCTCAAAATGTCTAGAAAATCTGTTCAAAGAACTCCAAGATCTTCTGCTAAACAACAGTAAGTGCTGCTTGACGTATTATTTGTTATAAGAGATCATAAACTTTTAGAACACCACGAAAGGTGTCTCATGATACTCGTCGTACACCGAAGACGGCAAGGATTCCGGAAAATAGTGGAACCAACTTCAAAAAAATTATCGGCCACAGAATGTATGACACCCACTACGTTGAATACGAAGTGGAACTGACTAACGGCCAAAAAAAGAAAGCCACTGAATTTGATTTCAAAGTAAGCCAAAAGAAATTGATGACCAGACTGGAACAATTTCTTCAAATGTATGTTCTTACAGGGAAATTCGGAAATGCTGTCCTCCTACAAAAATGAGGTAACCAACCAAACAGATGATTCAAACGGAGGTATAAAAAGCAAAAGTGAAGTTTCTTTCAAAATATGGCTATTTTAGAATACTTAGTTGATCGAATTATAACTCATCGCATGGTCGATAGGAAGCCGCTGTACTTGGTTTCATGGAAAGGTTATCCACACCCTATTTGGAACTCCGAACTGTGGGAGAGCGACTTGCAAGTGAGTTTCAGAAAAGAACTAAGTTTCGTTAATTATCTAACACTCATTCAGAACTGTAAAAAAATACTCGCGGCTTACAAAGAAGCCAACCATTCATCGGATTGTTCGAAAACACCGAAGCCTACCCCGAGTCGTGCTCCAAAGTCGACGGCGACAAGAAAACGTAACCTAAGTCCCGAGGAAGAAGTTCCGAAGGCTGCCGTTAAGAAAACGAAGCAGAGTTCACCAAATAGAAAAAAAGAAGAGGAATTGATTCAAAGAGATGAAGAAATTCAAGAGAGTGACGACGACGATGAAGAACTAAGCACTCCAACGGCAAGTGCTCCAGCTGTGACCACCACTGCCCCAGCTGCAACGCAATCCCGTTGGGGCTTCGGATCTTGGAAATGGTTCTAGTCATCTATTTTTAATCTCACTTTCTAATTCGTATTGACCATTCAGGTCACACATGTGTTCTAAATGTTGTTTCGCTTTCTTGTAATATGAATTGTCTACTCACTGAAGTATTTAAATAAACGATCTCAAAAGACAGCGTCTTTGAACATAGAACATTATGCACACTCGAAGCATACACTAAAGTAAACACCTCCTTTTAAACTGACCTCGGATTGTTGCTTTTACAACCATAGGTGGGTAGTGCCCGAATTTCGAAGGAAGATATCGAACATCTGATTTAATAACTTGACGACTCATTCCGACATCCACCAAGTAGACGTAAGCCCATATTCCACGTGTCGGAACATTCTCCAATCTTCCTCGATACCATTTTTCATCGAGACAAACAGCACAAGCTATTTTTGGCATGAGCTAAAATTAACATGATTTACAGTAGTCTAGTTCCATGAATATTCACTTGTTCGTCCGGAATGTGAAGATCAGCTGCATTGTTTTTATAGAATACTTGTAATTTTTCATCCAACTGTTCTCGAGCATTGTCGAATCTTTTGGGTTGAAGTGCAATTTCTGTCGGCATACTATGCTCCATTATTCGGAAATATTCGCACGGATAAAGATCAATCTGTAACAGAGGACGGTATTATGATGTATGATGTAACTTATTAAGATACCGTAAAAACTGAACTAGTAGTGCATGCACCACTGTTTTTCAACCTCTTCATCCGGAAGGCAATACTATCAGAGGGGCACTACTGAGAGACATCATTATTATTCTAGCAATTTTGTTCGAAGTTTATAGATTTTATTTTCTGTTTTTACTGGCGTTTTTTTGAGAAAATGGCAAAAAACCTGAAAAAGTTGAGTCAGAAAAAAAGAAAAAAAAAGTTAGGTCATCACTATTAGAGGGACACTTCTATTAAAGGGGCACTACTAACACAATTTTTATGGTATATAGTAAAACTGAATCAACAGAGAACGAGCAACGATTATACGTACCGGAACGCTATTTACTCCGTGAAATTCTTTCTCCAGAAGTTCAGCCATTTTCATCACATAGCCGGGTATTGTCGAGCCTTCTGAGTACTTCCACAGAAACTGCGGATATTCTTCCATTAATTTTCTAATCTGATAGTCTGATCCTGTTGGTACTACAGTCAGCTCACGACAAGAGTTGCTTTCTGATTCTTTCTGCCTTTCCGCCATTCGCTCATTCCAATTCATCTGAAGTAAAGTTAATTCCGATATTGATATCAGTTGTGTTCGGACAGAAATTTTCGCTTTTTTTTCCATTACTTCCAGGGATAAATAATAATAGCTCTATCTTTTTCAGTCAAAGATAACAACTCTCTCTGTGCCCAAAACAGTGTTGAATGTTCACAAAAAATACTCCGCCAGTTTCGTTTTTATGCTACAGACATGTGTAATATATGGACCGCATGGGTAACCTTCAGTCAGAAAAAAACGAACTAAAGTCATTCCTTTTATTGCTTTATTTGAAGAGATCTGATTAACTGCAAAAGAATCAATAAAATTAAAATTTCAGGATTACAAGTTGAAAGAATGAACGATAGCGAGAGATGAAGAGGGAAGAGCGAGGGATGAGAGAATCAAAATTAAAAAGGAACGTTTAAGAAGAATGAAAGGATGAGGGATGCAATAACGAGAGGATACTTATTTTTTGGACTTCTTTTTCTTTTCTGGCTCGTCGTCGCTGTCTGTTCCAGCGTTCGAGCTGTCCTCGTCGTCCTCAGAATCAGCGACCCGCTTCTTCTGCTCTTGAGCTTTCCCCTTGGACGATCTTCTTCTAGACGGCTTTGTTTCTTCTTCTCCATCGTCGGATTCCACTTCTTTATTTGATTTCTTGGCACTCTTCTTAGTTGGAACTGGCTCTTCATCATCTTCGTCTGAAGATGCGGCCCGTTTCTTGGAGCTCCGACGCTTTTTACTTTCCACAGCCTTATCCATTTCTTCGTCACCTTCGCTCTCATCATCGGAAGAGTCGCCCCCTCGAGACTTTCTGGTCATCTTTTTGATAGTCTTCTTGCTAGTGGACTTTTTCGATGAGACATCATCTTCATCGTCAGAATCAGAGTCATCACGTTTCTTCATCACTGCAGACCGACGTCCGCTTTTTTTCTTTGTTGCGATGGAAGAAACTCCTTCTTCATCCTCTTCTTCGTCCGATGAATCTTGTTTGTTGGAGACCTTGGAGTTGTTAGCATCGTCGGCGCTATCATACTTTTTCATAGCCCCAGATCGACGTCCGCCTTTTTTGTTATTGGCGACAAAAGAAACTTCCTCTTCATCCTCTTCTTCGTCTGATGAATCTTGTTTGTTGGACATCTTGGAGTTTTTAGCATCGTCGGCTTTATTACGCTTCTTCATAACTCCAGATGGACGTCCGGCCTTCTTTTTCCTGGAGACCAAAGCTTTCTCCTCTTCTTCTTCACTATCGTCTTCTTCATCCGAAGAAGCTTGCTTTTTGGTAACTTTGGACTTAGAAGTGCGCTTCTTCTTTCCCTTCACTTTTCCTTCACTCTCTTCGTCTTCGGAATCGGATTGTTCCTTCTTCTTGCTCTTTGACGTTGTTTTCTTTGCCGGCGGGCTCATATCATTGTCCTCTTTGTAAGAGTTGAGAAGCTCTTTGCATGACTGAAAATTAAAGTTTTTACGGTTTCCGTATGGTCTCAGTGGTTAACTTACGTCTAGTTCACTCTCCCACATTTCCGTGTTTGACACGGGATTCGGGAAGCCACGCCACATGACAAGGTAGAGAGGCTTCGTATTGTTGTTTGGAAACCGATGAGCAAGGATTTTCTCGACAACATAGTCTGCAATGGAAAAGTTTGCACTTATCGTTTTGAAATTGTCTCACCTTGATCTGCGTTGTCCTCCTGATTGGTAATTTTGAACTTATATGCTTCAAGAATTCCGGGGTTTTTCTTGAAGTCAAAGTCAGTCATTTTGACCTTTTTGCCATTTCTGAGGAGAACCGTGTACTCCACATAGTGAGTGTTGTACAGGTTGTGGTCGAGAATTTTTCTTATTGCAACTCTTTCACTGTTTCCTTCCTGCTTTGAAGACTTTTCAGACTTTCTATCGCGACGAGAGCGCCTTTTCGTCTTCTCATGTACTACTTGGAAGTGGGATGTTTGTTTCCTGAAAAAATTGATTGGAATTTAAACGAGCATCAATCAATTCTTACCCGCTTCTTGCTGAAGCTCTCGAAGGTGCTTCACCTGATTTTTTCGCCATTATGGTTGGAAGAGACTGAAATTTAAAAATTCGATGAGAAAAAAAAGACGTGAAGAACAATACGGTAATTTTGAATTCTCAACAGAATTTTGAGAATGTGAGAGAAACCTCTGAAAAAACCAATCTTTATTGGAATGGTTAGTGTCAAATTCAGCAACAATTCAATTGAGAGCCAATGGTACAAGAAAAAAACAAAACGTCAGCCCAATAAAATTTTATTTTTATAAAAATGGTGACCTCAATTTAAATTGTATGTCGTATGCGCCTAAATTCAAATAGGCGCGTTACGCAGCCGCGACGCACTGCTTGCAGCTGCATTCGTGGAAGGACAATGCTATTCAGAGAGCTCTAGAGAGACGCAGCAAATTGCAACGACACTCCAATATCCCGCTCACCCGTTGATTAATGTAACGTTGTTTTCGTTGAAGCAAGGAATATTCATTGCTGCTCTAAACATGGAGGTGTCGACTGTGAACGATGTAAAAATTTATAACCTGAGCGCTGGAAAAAGCTTACCCGAGGTACCCAGCAGACAGAAATGTATAGATGAACTTTATATAATTTAGTGGATGTCATCTCGAGCACGTAGGAAGCTGGAACAGAGAAATTCAGACGTGCGTCAGAGAATTCAGCTGATTCAAGATTTTGAAATGCCAGATGTCAGTAACTCAGTGAATATCACACCAGATGGGAAGTATGTCTGGGCTTCAGGTAAGGAAGTAAAGATCATATTGCCGGGAACTGCGCATTAAGGTTTGTAAACCAAGCATAAGGACCGTTTTATTCTATTTTAAGAATTTTTCTATGCTGAAAAATAACTTCAAACCCGTTTGAAATACATAAAAGCTAATTTTAAACTTATTATAGGAAACTACAAGCCGTGGATAAAATGTTATGACCTGAACAACCTATCACTGAAGTTTGAGAGAGGCCTAGACTCAGACGTTATTAAGCTCATTCCCCTGAGTGACGACTACTCAAAAGTTTGTTTTTTTTCTCAATCTCACGGGCATTATAATTAAAATTTTGAGGTTGTGATTCTTGAAGAGGAGCGATGGATTGAAATGCATGCAATGCTTGGAAGATATTTCCGAATGCGAATGCCGTGTCAAGGACGAGATATGGCTCTTTCTGATGAATCCAGTGATCTTTATCTAGTTGGATCCAAGTAGTTACTTTTTTATTGCAAGATAAATATGGATTTTTCAGGAGTGAAATCTATCGCTTCAATTTAGAGCAAGGCTGCTGGCTGACTCCACTGGAATCAACGGCCCCATTGAACTGTGTTCAGGTTTGCACGGAGCATCAATTAATTATTTGTGGAACAACAAATGGTGTGGTCGAGGCTTGGGATCACCGTGATAGGTCGCTGTGTGGTACGCTCGATGCAGGAGCTTCTGTCAATAATCATCTCGGGCAAGGAACTCTTTTTATACTCCTTATGATCAGAGATAATTTTTTTTTAGAGAAACCCAAAAAGTCGCTGTTACATCGCTAGCTTTTTCTGATCCTTTACACATTGGAGTTGGTACTAGCTCTGGTCAAATTCTTCACTATGATCTCCGTGCTCGACGTCCACTTCTCATTAAAGATCACAACAACGAGTTACCAATCAAGAAGTTGGAATTCATTAAAAGAGATGATGGGAATGTGGTTGCTTCGATGGATTCTCGAATGATGAAACTTTGGTTCGAAGAAGATGGCTCTCCTATGGCTGCCATTGAGAACACTTGCCCATTAAACGATTTTTGCCGTTTTCCAAGATCTGGCATGTTTTTCTTCGCTAACGAAGCTCCAAAGATGCTCCAATATTTCATTCCTCAACTCGGCCCTGCTCCAAAATGGTGTTCATACTTAGAAAACCTCACGGAAGAAATGGAAGAAACGGAAACAACTGTTTACGATAACTACAGATTTGTCACCAAGAAGCAACTCGACGATCTTGGTCTCTCTGGTCTCATTGGAACAAACGTACTTCGAGCTTACATGCATGGATACTTCATAGATGCCAGGCTTTACAACAAAGCTCAAACACAAATGCAACCATTTGCATATGAAAAGTATAAGGACCAGAAGATTAAGTCTATTATCGCTGATGAACGTGAAGAATCAGCCGTCAAAAAGAAGGTAGAGAAGCTTCCAGTCGTCAACAGAGCACTGGCAGCTAGACTCCGTGATGAAGCAGCGGCCGCTGACAAGAAAGCGGAAACGAAAAAAGAAAAGAAGAAAAGTAAAAAATCTGATGCTGCTTCTTCTCTTCTTTCTGATGATCGTTTCAAGAAGCTGTTTGAATCTGAGGACTTCGAAGTTGACGAAAGCAGTGAACAGTTCCTAAAAAATGCGTCCATTGCACAAAAGATGAAAGCGAAAGGTCCAATAGATGTAGATTCGGAAGGAGACGATAAATCTGGAGACGACGCCTCAGTTGGTTCAGCGTCTGATAGTGAAGTTAGCAGTAGTGATGATGAACCGAATGAGTCTGCAGCATGGATGGAAGAAGAGAACCGTGAAACGAACATGGGATCCGATTTGGAGAGCGCCTCTAGTGATGAAGATATTGACCAGTCATTAAGAAAGAAGCGCGCAAAAGTACGAGCAGTGAAAAAAGCAGAAAGAAATATTCAGAAGTCACAGAAGTATGACGAGAGAAAAGAAGCAAAGAAGCTGAGAAAGTGAGTTAAAAAGACGTCGAAAATATTTAGTGGTATAAAATGTTGAGATCTCTTTGAATCGCTCGGTTTCTATCAAAATGTTTCAGAGAGCAACGGATAGAGTCAAAACCATCTAAATTCGTGCTCCATTCGATTGGAACCGGTGAGACCACAAGAAAGTTCGTTGATGAGACAGTTGCAACCAAAGCAGATGGAACTAGTCAGGTAAGTCGTCGATTGATCATTTTCATTGTAGTTAATTTATTCGATTGTTTTTCTACAAATAAACATATCTTCAGTTTTTTATGTTCAGGATACAATGGCGCTTGGTGATCGAAAAACAGCTTCTGTTCGTCGAGATAGGAAAACTAAAAAAGTAAGAGGCACTTAGTTTCACTAATAATAACCAACTCGTACGTTTCAGGTTAACGATGATGATGTTCCGTTTGGAGGTCGCGAGATGACATTTACCATTTCAAAACGTGAAAAGGATATACGTGCCGAAGCTGCAAAAACAAAACAAGCAGCTCATGTAGCGGAAAGAAAGGAAGTTACACGACGACCAAATGCCCTTGTCACCAAAGGACTGAAGAAACTTCCAGGAAATTTGAATGTTGGAAAACGTCAGAACACCTATTAAATATACACAGTTATTTTGTTATCTCTTCTATTCTGTCTTTTTAGCAGTTTTTATTCTATTCCTCTTAGCCTGTTTATCCTGTTATTTTTGTTGTTGTTGTTGTTGTTTTCATTTTTATCCCGTTCCTAATTTTTTTTCTGTTTCCGCCTTCTTCTTGAATAAAAAAGATGGATGACTAAAAGTTGAATTTGAACTGGAAACACGATACTAACTCTTGACAGTATCCGGTTTCTCGCGATATAGTGATGTGATGGATAATCATACAACGGTGTTGGAACGTTTTGAATTTCAAAATAAACTGACCATGTCGAGCTTGCGTTCATTTATGCAGTTCAGAAAAGCGCAAAAAGACGTAATCCAAATGAAACGAACCAAGTAATCAATCAAAATGGAGCGCCGGTTTCGAAGAAAATGGATGACATATTTGAGAGAATTGGTCATGCTGAAGCTAAATTGGCTTTTACGGGGATCTAACGCTGGAATTGGACAATGAAGCACCTTTTTGTGAATTATCCTTTATTTGAACCTCTAATAGAACTGCACAATGTTCACTTGAGCGATAGAAACACAACACTCAAGAAGGAATAGTAAGAAAGATGTCTAGAAACATAGTCTAGCATGTCAATCAGATAATTCACACGAGTCACAACCTAATTTGAATGTCCATATGGCACCATTTCTCTTTTCTCTCTTTTTTCGATACTAGTAAGAAAGAAGGGACCTCTTCTATAATGGCTCCTAGCTCATCATCACCACCACTACCACCCTCACCACTACACCAAAACTACCACCACCAGTAGTAGAAAAGAAGAAAAAAGAAAAAGAAGAAGCACCGGGAGAAAAGTGGTGGAGCGGTGGCGTTGCTGCGTATCGATTCAGCGTCCGCGCGGGCGCCTCATCTGAATTCGTTGCTCTGCGTACTCCGCCACATGGAGACATCTTTCGTTTCACTACGTCTGCGTGCTCCTAGACAAGCTCTTTTTGGGAGGGCGAGGAGGACAACGAAAACGACGGCGACTTCTACCTTTTGTGCTTCTCATTCTACTACTGCTGCTAAACAACGCTATTTTTTATTTTTAGTTATCGTGCGTTCCCACATGTCAAACTCAAACAATGTTCCGATTTCTTATTCTTCTGTTGTGCATTCTCAGCGACTTCTTCCTCTTCTTGTTTTTCATTCGGAACTTTTTTGCTTACCCAGTACATACGTAGTTATTAAAAATAGTTTTCTTTAGTTATTCATAGCTTCCCATTTCTTGCATAAAGCTACAATTAGCTTCTTTTCGAACATTCTTTCCCTCCCATTACAAAACAGGTTATGAATGTTGACTTAGAGGTACCAGAACTCTCAGCTTCAACAAAAGGTTCTACAGTATGCTTTATCATTACTAATTCCTACTTTGATGAATGTTTTATAATCGCATTCGCATTATTCTCATTCTTCCTATCTTTCTCTTTTCTTGTTTATTTCGAGATCCACGGTGTTTTCCAGTTCTTGTTTCATATTCCTATTTTGATCTGCCTTTTTTTCATTTATTTTCTTTCTCTCCATATTCCATTTATATTTCATATGGCTCGTTATGCACCGAATACTAATATTCTATTACTTTTTTCTTTTCTCTCTAAACTCATTTTTATCCTATTCTTTTTATGTGTTGTCCTTCAAAAATCACATCCATTTTCTGCTCTCTCTCTTCTATACAAAATCTTTTTTTTTCTGTCGTCCGTTCATCTAGTTTTGAAAGAAAAGTGCGAAAAAAGAATAGATTGCTTTGCCCTTTGCATCTACAAAAAGTGTCTTTCCTTTCATTTTTCTCCGCCGTTTTTTTCCGAACTCATTTCGAATTTCCGTTTCTTTGAGTTCAATTAACTCTGATTCTTTTTTAATTTCCTTTTGGTTTCTCTTTTCCTCTACCAATTTTCCAATCATTATGTCTTTTGGTTACCAAAACAATATTTGTATAATCCATTTTCTTTTTTGAATTATATATCAGCTGCAAGTGTCTGTTATCCACAATGCTTTGCTCTCATGTTCTCAGTCAACACTGAAATCATCTGTCTTGTTGCTTCTTTTCGTATTCATTGAATCCCGGAATATTCGTTTTTTTTCAGAAGAATAGAGGAAAATGAGTCTCTAGATCTTCTTTATTTTCTAAAGTATACTTTTGAATTCCTTTGTTTCAAACTTTTTGCGATTTATACAACATTGAATTATTCAATTAATCTTTTCCACAGACCCCTATAACTTCATGTCCAATTTGTTTTTGTATCCGATTCGATTCCATCTGAAGAATGTTATCTCTAAACAAAGCCATCAAACTGTGGGTAGTATCTCTTGGTAATTTATTTTATGCTTGTATCTCAGTGAGTTCCAATTCGATATGAGTTCCGTTTGTTCCATTTTTCTAATGTAGTTTCTAATGTTTTTTCTTTTTCTTTTTGGTCTCACCTTCTTCATTGCGTTTAAACTATTTATCATTTTCATTTATGGTGGCCAAGACATTCATCTGTTCTGGTTTTGGTTGGTTTGTAAGACAGTTTCTCAAACAACAAGTAATTTTTGTATCTATAAATTCTGAAACTGTTTTTTGAAACAATTCAGAAATTTCTGTTGCAGAAGGAGTATGTTTTCGAACACTACCCGTTCTAATCCTGTCGAATGTTTCTTCTTTCTCTTCACATATTTTTTCTTTCCCTACTCTTCTTCTAACACCACTACCAAGACATCCCAACTCATTCAATTATTCATGCGATCTTCCCTCCGTCTTTTCTTTTCTTCCTCTATTTTTCTCCGCCAGCCTTATAGCACTTTTGATATAATTCTCTTTTTCTAATCCCTTTTCCCTAAATCTAGCGCATCAATAAACCTGAAAGTGACATAATTTTCGAAAAGCCTTTTTTCAGACTTGTAATGAAAACTGGATGATATAGCTATAGTCATCTTTTAATTTATTGAAATACAAAAACAGAAATGTCTTCGTGGTTTTCTTACTTTGGGTAAGTACAATCACCAAATAAACCAAAAAATCGTCGTTTCCCAATTTCAGATTCAGCAAAGGACCGCCTCTTGAAGAGGTGAACGAGGAATCCGAAGAGGAAGAAACTCAAGTGCCTGAACATGTTGTGCCTGTGAGTTTTTTTTTCTCAAGTTTATTGCCACCATTTCTGAGGGAGTTGAGCAAATTTATTGAATTCTTTCAGAAAACTGCAGAAGAAGAATTGGCGGAAGCTATGAATCGTTTATCTCCTGAACAACAGAACCTTATCCAAGACGTTTTACGTCGAGCAGAGAACTCGAGAAAAGAAGCTAAAATTGTTGTGGATGCCGAAATGATGAGATCACGATATAGGCAAAGAGAATCAGTAGAAGGATCACAAGAGATCGATCATCGATATTCTCTTGTACAAATGGATTCTATACCAGAAAGTAAGCTTTCGAATAGACATGAAGATGATGAAACGTTTGCTCACTATTTCAGATGTGGTAACAAACGAAATGGAAGAAAGGGAAGCATATCAGAGGGATAAAACGCATGAACACAGTCAGAGAAGCCCAATTTCCCCGAGGCAGTTACATGAAAAAAGACCATCTATTACTGAAGGTAATCTCAAAACTTTTGACAGAAATTCGATTGTTGTCATTCTAGCCACAACCGAAAGTCTTCGTCACCGATTCCATAAGATGAAATCACATTTGACAACGTGGTTTAATTCACTTGATTATGACGGGGAATACACATTCGATTTTACGAGTAAACCCGAGAAATCGGAAACTCTTGGAGAGTTAACTATGCAATATATTGATGCTCTAAGCCAGGTAAGATAAAAAAAATTACGAATTGCTTCAATTTGAAAAATTCAGGCAATAATGATATCATCTCATATTGAATATTCACATCATTTGTTATCTTCCAATCCGAAATTCCATTTGATGTGCACTAGATTTTGTGAATCTATTTTCACTTTAGCTTTTGATGAACTCACTAATCAGCGAATGGATGAAAAAATTCGGACAACTTTGAATAATTATTGTGGACAAATCGCTGAAGAGGCCCTTCAATCGGCCTTTTTCACAATGATGTCAAAAACATTGTCTACGTCAGAATCGTAAGAGATTTGTTTTCATTTAAATCAAACTGAAACATCATATTGTTTTCAGATGTGAAGAAATTCTGAACGAAATATCTCTCATGCACAAGTCGAGATCTTTTGAAAGTGCACAGCAACTTGACCAGTTTTTGAGTAGAATTGGAGAAGAGAACGAAGGTACGAATTCTTCACAAAATTAATCAGTTATACTCTGTTTCAGAGCACGAATCAAGCAGAAAATCTCCAACATACATGTATGAGGTTCTTGGGACATCATCGGAGAGCCCATCAACCTCATCCTCTCAGGAGATTCGATCACAACACTCATATGAATCGGATGTATCATATGAATCTCCGGATGTTCACGTCGAAGAGCTGTTTGATATACATGCATATGATTCATATAACAGCTCACTTTTCTCGAAATTTCAAAACGATGATGAGGATATCAAAACGATAAACTCCCATCCGTCCAGGCCCGATTCACAAGAAAATATGAGGTTCGAAAACAATCATCCTCACATAAGTCCAACCGATGAGCATTATGTTTGGATATCTGGCCCATTGGGCAGGATAAACGAAGAGCGCGAAAATGATGATGGAGCTCGAACGGAAAGTACGACAGGAAGCATGATCATGTACGAAGATAACGAAGAACCAAAAATGTTATTGAATGTTGAGGAATACATCCAAACAATGATTGAAAAAGTTACGGAGCTATCGCCATCATCAGAAACAGCATTCTCGATGTCAACTGCGGTAATAACAGCAGAAGAAGAACAGAATAAATATCTAGACCTGTTTGCCGAGAACCTAGTATCAGAAATATTGAATAATGCGACACAAGAGCATCTAGAAGATGAAAACTACTGTAAACCGGAGCTTCGCCAATCTGTTTGCTCTTCAGTACCATCCAGAATGGCAACAGTTGAAGTTCCATCAGAACATCATGAAGAAGAAGACAGGTCAAGTGCAACATCCGGTGCTGATTTCGAGCAATCATTTGATCAAGAAGTCACCTATGAACGATCTTCCCCACTTATGGAACCAGTAGAAGAGCCAGTAGAAGAGCCAGTAGAAGAACCTGTTCTAGACAAGAAACCAGAAGAGGAACCACAACTGACTCAAGAAGAAATAGACCATATTGCATGGATTCAAAGTCTTGCTCAACAATCTTCGTTCGATCAAGCAGCTGTTCTTCCAACTCGACCACCAGTTCCCATCAGAATGGCAACAGTCGAAGTTCCATCAGAACATCATGAAGAAGAAGACAGGTCAAGTGCAACATCCGGAGCTGATTTCGAACAATCATTTGATCAAGAAGTCACCTACCAACGATCTTCTCCACTTCTGGAACCAGTAGAAGAGCCAGTAGAAGAACCTGTTCTAGGCAAGAAACCAGAAGAGGAACCACAACTGACTCAAGAAGAAATTGACCATATTGCATGGATTCAAAGTCTTGCTCAACAATCTTCGTTCGATCAAGCATCTGTTCTTCCAACTCGACCACCAGTTCCCATCAGAATGGCAACAGTCGAAGTTCCATCAGAACATCATGAAGAAGAAGACAGGTCAAGTGCAACATCCGGTGCTGATTTCGAGCAATCATTTGATCAAGAAGTCACCTATGAACGATCTTCCCCACTTCTGGAACCAGTAGAAGAGCCAGTAGAAGAGCCTGTTCTAGAGAAGAAAACAGAAGGAGAACCACAACTGACTCAAGAAGAAATAGACCACATTGCATGGATTCAAAGTCTTGCTCAACAATCTTCATTCGACCAAGCATCTGTTCCTCCAACTCGTCCACCAGTTCCTGTTAGAATGGCAACAGTCGAAGTTCCATCAGAACATCATGAAGAAGAAGACAGGTCAAGTGCAACATCCGGAGCTGATTTCGAACAATCATTTGATCAAGAAGCCACCTATGAACGATCTTCCCCACTTCTGGAACCAGTAGAAGAGCCTGTTCTAGAGAAGAAAACAGAAGGAGAACCACAACTGACTCAAGAAGAAATAGACCACATTGCATGGATTCAAAGTCTTGCTCAACAATCTTCATTCGATCAAGCAGCTGTTCCTCCAACTCGTCCACCAGTTCCTATCAGAATGGCAACAGTTGAAGTTCCATCAGAACATCATGAAGAAGACAGGTCAAGTGCAATATCCGGAGCTGATTTCGAACAATCATTTGATCAAGAAGTCACCTACCAACGATCTTCTCCACTTCTGGAACCAGTAGAAGAACCTGTTCTAGACAAGAAACCAGAAGAGGAACCACAACTGACTCAAGAAGAAATAGACCACATTGCATGGATTCAAAGTCTTGCTCAACAATCTTCATTCGACCAAGCGTCTGTTCCTCCAACTCGACCACCAGTTCCCATCAGAATGGCAACAGTTGAAGTTCCATCAGAACATCATGAAGAAGAAGACAGGTCAAGTGCAACATCCGGTGCTGATTTCGAGCAATCATTTGATCAAGAAGTCACCTATGAACGATCTTCCCCACTTCTGGAACAAGTAGAAGAGCCTGTTCTAGAGAAGAAAACAGAAGGAGAACCACAACTGACTCAAGAAGAAATAGACCACATTGCATGGATTCAAAGTCTTGCTCAACAATCTTCATTCGACCAAGCATCTGTTCCTCCAACTCGTCCACCAGTTCCTGTTAGAATGGCAACAGTCGAAGTTCCATCAGAACATCATGAAGAAGAAGACAGGTCAAGTGCAACATCCGGAGCTGATTTCGAACAATCATTTGATCAAGAAGTCACCTATGAACGATCTTCCCCACTTCTGGAACCAGTAGAAGAGCCTGTTCTAGAGAAGAAAACAGAAGGAGAACCACAACTGACTCAAGAAGAAATAGACCACATTGCATGGATTCAAAGTCTTGCTCAACAATCTTCATTCGATCAAGCAGCTGTTCCTCCAACTCGTCCACCAGTTCCTGTTAGAATGGCAACAGTCGAAGTTCGATCAGAACATCATGAAGAAGAAGACAGGTCAAGTGCAATATCCGGAGCTGATTTCGAACAATCATTTGATCAAGAAGTCACCTACCAACGATCTTCTCCACTTCTGGAACCAGTAGAAGAGCCAGTAGAAGAACCTGTTCTAGACAAGAAACCAGAAGAGGAACCACAACTGACTCAAGAAGAAATTGACCATATTGCATGGATTCAAAGTCTTGCTCAACAATCTTCGTTCGATCAAGCAGCTGTTCCTCCAACTCGACCACCAGTTCCCATCAGAATGGCAACAGTTGAAGTTCCATCAGAACATCATGAAGAAGAAGACAGGTCAAGTGCAACATCCGGTGCTGATTTCGAGCAATCATTTGATCAAGAAGTCACCTATGAACGATCTTCCCCACTTCTGGAACCAGTAGAAGAGCCTGTTCTAGAGAAGAAAACAGAAGGAGAACCACAACTGACTCAAGAAGAAATAGACCACATTGCATGGATTCAAAGTCTTGCTCAACAATCTTCATTCGACCAAGCATCTGTTCCTCCAACTCGTCCACCAGTTCCTGTTAGAATGGCAACAGTCGAAGTTCCATCAGAACATCATG
The DNA here is from genome assembly GCA_963572265.1 of Caenorhabditis doughertyi. Lineage (NCBI taxonomy): Eukaryota > Metazoa > Nematoda > Chromadorea > Rhabditida > Rhabditidae > Caenorhabditis > Caenorhabditis doughertyi. The sequence goes on along the minus strand of OY751556.1, from coordinate 15,764,208 downwards.
AAGAAGAAGACAGGTCAAGTGCAACATCCGGTGCTGATTTCGAGCAATCATTTGATCAAGAAGTCACCTATGAACGATCTTCCCCACTTCTGGAACCAGTAGAAGAGCCTGTTCTAGAGAAGAAAACAGAAGGAGAACCACAACTGACTCAAGAAGAAATAGACCACATTGCATGGATTCAAAGTCTTGCTCAACAATCTTCATTCGACCAAGCATCTGTTCCTCCAACTCGTCCACCAGTTCCTGTTAGAATGGCAACAGTCGAAGTTCCATCAGAACATCATGAAGAAGAAGACAGGTCAAGTGCAACATCCGGAGCTGATTTCGAACAATCATTTGATCAAGAAGTCACCTATGAACGATCTTTCCCACTTCTGGAACCAGTAGAAGAGCCAGTAGAAGAACCTGTTCTAGACAAGAAACCAGAAGGAGAACCACAACTGACTCAAGAAGAAATTGACCATATTGCATGGATTCAAAGTCTTGCTCAACAATCTTCATTCGACCAAGCATCTGTTCCTCCAACTCGTCCACCAGTTCCCATCAGAATGGCAACAGTCGAAGTTCCATCAGAACATCATGAAGAAGAAGACAGGTCAAGTGCAACATCCGGTGCTGATTTCGAGCAATCATTTGATCAAGAAGTCACCTATGAACGATCTTCCCCACTTCTGGAACCAGTAGAAGAGCCAGTAGAAGAGCCAGTAGAAGAACCTGTTCTAGGCAAGAAACCAGAAGAGGACCCACAACTGACTCAAGAAGAAATTGACCATATTGCATGGATTCAAAGTCTTGCTCAACAATCTTCATTCGACCAAGCATCTGTTCCTCCAACTCGTCCACCAGTTCCCATCAGAATGGCAACAGTCGAAGTTCCATCAGAACATCATGAAGAAGAAGACAGGTCAAGTGCAACATCCGGAGCTGATTTCGAACAATCATTTGATCAAGAAGTCACTTACGAACGATCTTCTCCACTTCTGGAACCAGTAGAAGAGCCAGTAGAAGAGCCTGTTCTAGAGAAGAAAACAGAAGAGGAACCACAACTGACTCAAGAAGAAATTGACCATATTGCATGGATTCAAAGTCTTGCTCAACAATCTTCATTCGACCAAGCATCTGTTCCTCCAACTCGTCCACCAGTTCCCATCAGAATGGCAACAGTCGAAGTTCCATCAGAACATCATGAAGAAGAAGACAGGTCAAGTGCAACATCCGAAGCTGATTTCGAACAATCATTTGATCAAGAAGTCACCTACCAACGATCTTCTCCACTTCTGGAACCAGTAGAAGAGCCAGTAGAAGAACCTGTTCTAGACAAGAAACCAGAAGAGGAACCACAACTGACTCAAGAAGAAATAGACCACATTGCATGGATTCAAAGTCTTGCTCAACAATCTTCGTTCGATCAAGCAGCTGTTCCTCCAACTCGACCACCAGTTCCCATCAGAATGGCAACAGTTGAAGTTCCATCAGAACATCATGAAGAAGAAGACAGGTCAAGTGCAACATCCGGAGCTGATTTCGAACAATCATTTGATCAAGAAGTCACCTACCAACGATCTTCTCCACTTCTGGAACCAGTAGAAGAGCCTGTTCTAGAGAAGAAAACAGAAGGAGAACCACAACTGACTCAAGAAGAAATTGACCATATTGCATGGATTCAAAGTCTTGCTCAACAATCTTCATTCGATCAAGCAGCTGTTCCTCCAACTCGTCCACCAGTTCCTATCAGAATGGCAACAGTTGAAGTTCCATCAGAACATCATGAAGAAGACAGGTCAAGTGCAACATCCGGAGCTGCTTTCGAACAATCATTTGATCAAGAAGTCACCTACCAACGATCTTCTCCACTTCTGGAATCAGTAGAAGAGCCAGTAGAAGAGCCTGTTCTAGAGAAGAAAACAGAAGGAGAACCACAACTGACTCAAGAAGAAATTGACCATATTGCACGGATTCAAAGTCTTGCTCAACAATCTTCGTTCGATCAAGCTGCTGTTCCTCCAACTCGTCCACCAGTTCCTATCAGAATGGCAACAGTTGAAGTTCCATCAAAACATCATGAAGAAGACAGGTCAAGTGCAACTTCCGGAGCTGATTTCGAACAATCATTTGACCAAGAAGTCACTTACGAACGATCTTCTCCACTTCTGGAACCAGTAGAAGAGCCAGTAGAAGAGCCTGTTCTAGAGAAGAAAACAGAAGGAGAACCACAACTGACTCAAGAAGAAATTGACCATATTGCACGGATTCAAAGTCTTGCTCAACAATCTTCGTTCGATCAAGCTGCTGTTCCTCCAACTCGTCCACCAGTTCCTATCAGAATGGCAACAGTTGAAGTTCCATCAGAACATCATGAAGAAGACAGGTCAAGTGCAACTTCCGGAGCTGATTTCGAACAATCATTTGACCAAGAAGTCACTTACGAACGATCTTCTCCACTTCTGGAACCAGTAGAAGAGCCTGTTCTAGAGAAGAAAACAGAAGGAGAACCACAACTGACTCAAGAAGAAATAGACCACATTGCATGGATTCAAAGTCTTGCTCAACAATCTTCGTTCGATCAAGCAGCTGTTCCTCCAACTCGACCACCAGTTCCCATCAGAATGGCAACAGTTGAAGTTCCATCAGAACATCATGAAGAAGACAGGTCAAGTGCAACTTCCGGAGCTGATTTCGAACAATCATTTGACCAAGAAGTCACTTACGAACGATCTTCTCCACTTCTGGAACCAGTAGAAGAGCCAGTAGAAGAGCCTGTTCTAGAGAAGAAAACAGAAGGAGAACCACAACTGACTCAAGAAGAAATAGACCACATTGCATGGATTCAAAGTCTTGCTCAACAATCTTCGTTCGATCAAGCATCTGTTCCTCCAACTCGTCCACCAGTTCCCATCAGAATAACAACAGTTGAAGTTCCATCAGAACATCATGAAGAAGACAGGTCAAGTGCAACTTCCGGTGCTGATTTCGAACAATCATTTGATCAAGAAGTCACTTACGAACGATCTTCCCCACTTCTGGAACCAGTAGAAGAGCCTGTTCTAGAGAAGAAAACAGAAGAGGAACCACAACTGACTCAAGAAGAAATTGACCATATTGCATGGATTCAAAGTCTTGCTCAACAATCTTCATTCGACCAAGCATCTGTTCCTCCAACTCGTCCACCAGTTCCCATCAGAATAACAACAGTCGAAGTTCCATCAGAACATCATGAAGAAGACAGGTCAAGTGCAACATCCGGAGCTGATTTCGAACAATCATTTGACCAAGAAGTCACTTACGAACGATCTTCTCCACTTCTGGAACCAGTAGAAGAGCCAGTAGAAGAACCTGTTCTAGACAAGAAACCAGAAGAGGAATCACAACTGACTCAAGAAGAAATTGACCACATTGCATGGATTCAAAGTCTTGCTCAACAATCTTCATTCGACCAAGCATCTGTTCCTCCAACTCGTCCACCAGTTCCTATCAGAACGGCAACAGTTGAAGTTCCATCAGAACATCATGAAGAAGACAGGTCAAGTGCAACTTCCGGCGCTGATTTCGAACAATCATTTGATCAAGAAGTCACCTACCAACGATCTTCTCCACTTCTGGAACCAGTAGAAGAGCCAGTAGAAGAGCCTGTTCTAGAGAAGAAAACAGAAGGAGAACCACAACTGACTCAAGAAGAAATAGACCACATTGCATGGATTCAAAGTCTTGCTCAACAATCTTCGTTCGATCAAGCATCTGTTCCTCCAACTCGTCCACCAGTTCCTATCAGAATGGCAACAGTTGAAGTTCCATCAGAACATCATGAAGAAGAAGACAGGTCAAGTGCAACATCCGGAGCTGATTTCGAACAATCATTTGATCAAGAAGTCACTTACGAACGATCTTCTCCACTTCTGGAACCAGTAGAAGAGCCTGTTCTAGAGAAGAAAACAGAAGAGGAATCACAACTGACTCAAGAAGAAATTGACCATATTGCATGGATTCAAAGTCTTGCTCAACAATCTTCATTCGACCAAGCATCTGTTCCTCCAACTCGTCCACCAGTTCCCATCAGAATGGCAACAGTCGAAGTTCCATCAGAACATCATGAAGAAGAAGACAGGTCAAGTGCAACATCCGGAGCTGATTTCGAACAATCATTTGATCAAGAAGTCACCTACCAACGATCTTCTCCACTTCTGGAACCAGTAGAAGAGCCTGTTCTAGAGAAGAAAACAGAAGAGGAACCACAACTGACTCAAGAAGAAATTGACCATATTGCATGGATTCAAAGTCTTGCTCAACAATCTTCATTCGACCAAGCATCTGTTCCTCCAACTCGTCCACCAGTTCCTGTTAGAATGGCAACAGTCGAAGTTCCATCAGAACATCATGAAGAAGAAGACAGGTCAAGTGCAACATCCGGTGCTGATTTCGAGCAATCATTTGATCAAGAAGTCACCTATGAACGATCTTCCCCACTTCTGGAACCAGTAGAAGAGCCAGTAGAAGAGCCAGTAGAAGAACCTGTTCTAGGCAAGAAACCAGAAGAGGAACCACAACTGACTCAAGAAGAAATTGACCATTTTGCATGGATTCAAAGTCTTGCTCAACAATCTTCATTCGACCAAGCATCTGTTCCTCCAACTCGTCCACCAGTTCCCATCAGAATGGCAACAGTCGAAGTTCCATCAGAACATCATGAAGAAGAAGACAGGTCAAGTGCAACATCCGGAGCTGATTTCGAACAATCATTTGATCAAGAAGTCACCTACCAACGATCTTCTCCACTTCTGGAACCAGTAGAAGAGCCTGTTCTAGAGAAGAAAACAGAAGGAGAACCACAACTGACTCAAGAAGAAATTGACCATATTGCATGGATTCAAAGTCTTGCTCAACAATCTTCATTCGACCAAGCATCTGTTCCTCCAACTCGTCCACCAGTTCCTATCAGAATGGCAACAGTTGAAGTTCCATCAGAACATCATGAAGAAGACAGGTCAAGTGCAACTTCCGGAGCTGATTTCGAACAATCATTTGACCAAGAAGTCACTTACGAACGATCTTCTCCACTTCTGGAACCAGTAGAAGAGCCAGTAGAAGAGCCTGTTCTAGAGAAGAAAACAGAAGAGGAACCACAACTGACTCAAGAAGAAATTGACCATATTGCATGGATTCAAAGTCTTGCTCAACAATCTTCATTCGACCAAGCATCTGTTCCTCCAACTCGTCCACCAGTTCCCATCAGAATGGCAACAGTCGAAGTTCCATCAGAACATCATGAAGAAGAAGACAGGTCAAGTGCAACATCCGGAGCTGATTTCGAACAATCATTTGATCAAGAAGTCACCTACCAACGATCTTCTCCACTTCTGGAACCAGTAGAAGAGCCAGTAGAAGAACCTGTTCTAGACAAGAAACCAGAAGAGGAACCACAACTGACTCAAGAAGAAATAGACCACATTGCATGGATTCAAAGTCTTGCTCAACAATCTTCGTTCGATCAAGCAGCTGTTCCTCCAACTCGACCACCAGTTCCCATCAGAATGGCAACAGTTGAAGTTCCATCAGAACATCATGAAGAAGAAGACAGGTCAAGTGCAACATCCGGAGCTGATTTCGAACAATCATTTGATCAAGAAGTCACCTACCAACGATCTTCTCCACTTCTGGAACCAGTAGAAGAGCCTGTTCTAGAGAACAAAACAGAAGGAGAACCACAACTGACTCAAGAAGAAATTGACCATATTGCATGGATTCAAAGTCTTGCTCAACAATCTTCATTCGACCAAGCATCTGTTCCTCCAACTCGTCCACCAGTTCCCATCAGAATGGCAACAGTCGAAGTTCCATCAGAACATCATGAAGAAGAAGACAGGTCAAGTGCAACATCCGGAGCTGATTTCGAACAATCATTTGATCAAGAAGTCACCTACCAACGATCTTCTCCACTTCTGGAATCAGTAGAAGAGCCAGTAGAAGAGCCTGTTCTAGAGAAGAAAACAGAAGGAGAACCACAACTGACTCAAGAAGAAATTGACCATATTGCACGGATTCAAAGTCTTGCTCAACAATCTTCGTTCGATCAAGCTGCTGTTCCTCCAACTCGTCCACCAGTTCCTATCAGAATGGCAACAGTTGAAGTTCCATCAGAACATCATGAAGAAGACAGGTCAAGTGCAACTTCCGGAGCTGATTTCGAACAATCATTTGACCAAGAAGTCACTTACGAACGATCTTCTCCACTTCTGGAACCAGTAGAAGAGCCAGTAGAAGAACCTGTTCTAGACAAGAAACCAGAAGAGGAACCACAACTGACTCAAGAAGAAATAGACCACATTGCATGGATTCAAAGTCTTGCTCAACAATCTTCGTTCGATCAAGCAGCTGTTCCTCCAACTCGACCACCAGTTCCCATCAGAATGGCAACAGTTGAAGTTCCATCAGAACATCATGAAGAAGACAGGTCAAGTGCAACTTCCGGAGCTGATATCGAACAATCATTTGATCAAGAAGTCACCTACCAACGATCTTCTCCACTTCAGGAACCAGTAGAAGAGCCAGTAGAAGAGCCTGTTCTAGAGAAGAAAACAGAAGGAGAACCACAACTGACTCAAGAAGAAATTGACCATATTGCATGGATTCAAAGTCTTGCTCAACAATCTTCATTCGACCAAGCATCTGTTCCTCCAACTCGTCCACCAGTTCCCATCAGAATAACAACAGTTGAAGTTCCATCAGAACATCATGAAGAAGACAGGTCAAGTGCAACATCCGGAGCTGATTTCGAACAATCATTCGACCAAGAAGTCACTTACGAACGATCTTCTCCACTTCTGGAACCAGTAGAAGAGCCAGTAGAAGAGCCTGTTCTAGAGAAGAAAACAGAAGGAGAACCACAACTGACTCAAGAAGAAATTGACCATATTGCATGGATTCAAAGTCTTGCTCAACAATCTTCATTCGACCAAGCATCTGTTCCTCCAACTCGTCCACCAGTTCCCATCAGAATAACAACAGTTGAAGTTCCATCAGAACATCATGAAGAAGACAGGTCAAGTGCAACATCCGGAGCTGATTTCGAACAATCATTTGACCAAGAAGTCACTTACGAACGATCTTCTCCACTTCTGGAACCAGTAGAAGAGCCAGTAGAAGAACCTGTTCTAGACAAGAAACCAGAAGAGGAATCACAACTGACTCAAGAAGAAATTGACCACATTGCATGGATTCAAAGTCTTGCTCAACAATTTTCATTCGACCAAGCATCTGTTCCTCCAACTCGTCCACCAGTTCCCATCAGAATGGCAACAGTCGAAGTTCCATCAGAACATCATGAAGAAGGAGACAGGTCAAGTGCAACATCCGGAGCTGATTTCGAACAATCATTTGATCAAGAAGTCACCTACCAACGATCTTCTCCACTTCTGGAACCAGTAGAAGAGCCAGTAGAAGAGCCTGTTCTAGAGAAGAAAACAGAAGAGGAACCACAACTGACTCAAGAAGAAATTGACCATATTGCATGGATTCAAAGTCTTGCTCAACAATCTTCATTCGACCAAGCATCTGTTCCTCCAACTCGTCCACCAGTTCCCATCAGAATGGCAACAGTCGAAGTTCCATCAGAACATCATGAAGAAGAAGACAGGTCAAGTGCAACATCCGGAGCTGATTTCGAACAATCATTTGATCAAGAAGTCACTTACGAACGATCTTCTCCACTTCTGGAACCAGTAGAAGAGCCTGTTCTAGAGAAGAAAACAGAAGAGGAACCACAACTGACTCAAGAAGAAATTGACCATATTGCATGGATTCAAAGTCTTGCTCAACAATCTTCATTCGACCAAGCATCTGTTCCTCCAACTCGTCCACCAGTTCCCATCAGAATGGCAACAGTCGAAGTTCCATCAGAACATCATGAAGAAGAAGACAGGTCAAGTGCAACATCCGGAGCTGATTTCGAACAATCATTTGATCAAGAAGTCACCTACCAACGATCTTCTCCACTTCTGGAACCAGTAGAAGAGCCAGTAGAAGAGCCTGTTCTAGAGAAGAAAACAGAAGGAGAACCACAACTGACTCAAGAAGAAATAGACCACATTGCATGGATTCAAAGTCTTGCTCAACAATCTTCATTCGACCAAGCATCTGTTCCTCCAACTCGTCCACCAGTTCCTGTTAGAATGGCAACAGTCGAAGTTCCATCAGAACATCATGAAGAAGACAGGTCAAGTGCAACATCCGGAGCTGATTTCGAACAATCATTTGATCAAGAAGTCACCTACCAACGATCTTCTCCACTTCTGGAACCAGTAGAAGAGCCAGTAGAAGAGCCTGTTCTAGAGAAGAAAACAGAAGAGGAACCACAACTGACTCAAGAAGAAATTGACCATATTGCATGGATTCAAAGTCTTGCTCAACAATCTTCATTCGACCAAGCATCTGTTCCTCCAACTCGTCCACCAGTTCCTATCAGAATGGCAACAGTTGAAGTTCCATCAGAACATCATGAAGAAGAAGACAGGTCAAGTGCAACATCCGGAGCTGATTTCGAACAATCATTTGATCAAGAAGTCACCTACCAACGATCTTCTCCACTTCTGGAACCAGTAGAAGAGCCTGTTCTAGAGAAGAAAACAGAAGAGGAACCACAACTGACTCAAGAAGAAATTGACCATATTGCATGGATTCAAAGTCTTGCTCAACAATCTTCGTTCGATCAAGCTGCTGTTCCTCCAACTCGACCACCAGTTCCTATCAGAATGGCAACAGTTGAAGTTCCATCAGAACATCATGAAGAAGAAGACAGGTCAAGTGCAACATCCGGTGCTGATTTCGAACAATCATTTGACCAAGAAGTCACCTATGAACGATCTTCCCCACTTCTGGAACCAGTAGAAGAACCTGTTCTAGACAAGAAACGAGAAGAGGAATCACAACTGACTCAAGAAGAAATTGACCATATTGCATGGATTCAAAGTCTTGCTCAACAATCTTCGTTCGATCAAGCTGCTGTTCCTCCAACTCGACCACCAGTTCCTATCAGAATGGCAACAGTTGAAGTTCCATCTGAACATCATGAAGAAGACAGGTCAAGTGCAACATCCGGTGCTGATTTCGAACAATCATTTGACCAAGAAGTCACCTATGAACGATCTTCCCCACTTCTGGAACCAGTAGAAGAACCTGTTCTAGACAAGAAACCAGAAGAGGAATCACAACTGACTCAAGAAGAAATTGACCATATTGCATGGATTCAAAGTCTTGCTCAACAATCTTCGTTCGATCAAGCATCTGTTCCTCCAACTCGACCACCAGTTCCTGTTAGAATGGCAACAGTTGAAGTTCCATCAGAACATCATGAAGAAGAAGACAGGTCAAGTGCAACATCCGGTGCTGATTTTGAACAATCATTTGATCAAGAAGTCACCTATGAACGATCTTTCCCACTTCTGGAACCAGTAGAAGAGCCAGTAGAAGAACATGTTCTAGACAAGAAACCAGAAGAGGAACCACAACTGACTCAAGAAGAAATTAACCACATCGCGCTAATGCAGAAGTCCTCTGAGCAGTCTGCTTGCGAACGAGTGGTAGAAACAATAGATGCCTCTGATGTTCTCAGGTCTCATAGAAGTGATGAACCTGTTGATCTCATCGAAACACGCCAGAGTTATGAGGGAGAAGAAGGAAATTGCTCAAGTTCCGAGTCATCGTCAGATGTTGATCAAATATATTCAGGCACTGCGTATGACAGAACAACTCCATTATTGTTCTCTGATCAGGAATCCTTCGAAAAAGAAACAGTAGAAAAGAGCACTGTTTATTCTTCACCATCCGAAAATAGTTGGGCTAACTTCGGAGAGACTTTTTCTGTTCCAGTTAATGATTGGCCAACAAGTTCATCATTTCAGAAGTTCAGTTACGATGAACCAATTGCTGAGTTCGTTACAAAGAAGAGTAGTTGGGATCACACGAGAGAGTTAATCCTTCAAGAAGATGTCATTGCAGAAGAAGATGAAAGCGTTGTTCAAACGAGTCACGCTCCAGAACATTCCGATGCCGATAACAGTTATTGGAAAAAATCATCGATTCCCGTTGTTCGAATCGAATGTGTTTCTGATGAAAACGTTAATGATAATGATGATGTAACTGAAATCCAAATGGACGTTAAGCATGACTCTGAGACAATATTGGATAACAATGCATCATTTGAAGAAATAGAAAGTGAACAAAAAGGAGAATATTCAGGTTATGAACAAGAGGAAGAACTTTCGGATCATGAAGAACTGAAACACTGTTCATCACAGTACTCTTTTGATTCTTCTCTGCCTCCATTCCATCAATATGCTGCTTGCCCTTCAATCACACCTTCAGAAGGAGATGATGGTAGACAATCTGAAGTTGGCCAACCTGTTACTGATGAAATGTACAACGAAAAAGTAAACAGACAAATCGAAGAATTATCTACATTGGCATCGTTGTCGAAAGCAGTTATCCCGATTGTGGAAATAAGAATAGATGAGCCTACAAGCGAATCGTCTGCTCAACAACAAGATGATGGATCCGAAGCAACATCAATTGCTGATCAAGATGGATCACTGGTGGATGAAGAATTAACACAAGATGAATGGGATCATGTTGTAATGGCTAAGCCCATACAACATCCAGGATTAGTTTATCTGGAAAATGACGAGTCGGAAAATGGAAAAGAACAAGAAGAGACTGTAGATCTTACTGCAGAAAGATATTCCGACGAAAAATTCCGACAAAAAGAATTTGAAAAAACAGAACTAACTCAAGAAGAAATCGATCATATTACTAGAGTTGCCGCAATGGCAGCCGAAGATTTCCACAAACCATACGAATCGCCCAAAAAAGTTCTCTCACCACCAAGCTCTTCACAATGGGAACTGACCGAAGAAGAAAAGAATCTCATTGCAAGAACTAGAAATCCGTTTGCAGTTACAACAGATGATCTAGAAATTAATCGAGAAGAACTTCCTGAATCCGCATTCAGCGACTTTGTTTCTGATTTTTCTGTTCCTAAAGCAACAGAGACTCAATTTACCGAAGAAGAACTGGATCACATAGCCAGAATTACCGAATCCGCCTTTGAAGACTCTAGGCCAAGTGTTTCCGTCCCTAAACAATCTGTTCCAGTTGAACCTGAATTAACTCAAGAGGAGCTTGATCACATTGCAAAAATAGCTGAAATGGCTTCAATGAAACAATTATCAGAACCAGAGCTCACAGAAGAGGAAAAAGAACACATCGCAAAGATTGCAGCTATGGCTGCTGATGATTTCAATGCACCTTCTCATTTTGTTTCTCCAACTGTTCCATCTCAACTTGTTGAATCTGAATTATCACAGGAAGAGAAAGATCACATTGCAAGAATTGCTGCAATGGCTTCTGAAGATTTTTATAACACATTCCAGTCAATCGTTGGAAATAATCCGCAGCCATCACTACAAGCAACAACTGAATATCAAATCAATCAGCCTGAACTGTCTAAGGAAGAACAAGATCACATTTCCAGAATTGCCGCGATGGCAGCTGAAGACAACAGTTATCCAGCTACATTCAATCCATTCACAGTAACTAAACAAAACGATTCAGAGTTGACTCAAGACGAACTGGATCATATAGCCAGAATTGCCGAATCCGCTATTGAAGACTTCAGGCCAAGTCTTCCTGTTCCTCAACATTCTGTTCCAATTGAACCAGAATTAACTCAAGAGGAGCTTGATCACATTGCAAAAATAGCTGGAATGGCTTCAATGGAACTCACATCGCCAACTTTAATTCCTTCTAAACCCGTTGAACGAGAGCTCACTCAGGAAGAAAAAGATCACATTGCCCATGTTGCTGCCATGGCATTCTATGATGACGTCATTCCTGTAAGAAAATCAGAACCTGAGCTCACTCAAGAGGAACTGGATCATATTGCGAGAATTCAAAGTTTAGCTCAACAGTCTTCATTTGAACAAACATCACAAGCACGCCCTGGTCCACCAGTTCCTATCAGAATGGCAACAGTTGAAGTTCCATCAGAACATCATGAAGAAGAAGACAGGTCAAGTGCAACATCCGGTGCTGATTTCGAACAATCATTTGATCAAGAAGTCTCCTATGAACGATCTTCTCTACTTCTGGAACCAGTAGGAGAGCCAGCAAATGAGCCATCACAGACGAAGAGAACAGAAGAAGACTCGCAGCTAACTCAGGAAGAGATTGATCACATCGCAGGAATTCAAATGCTTGCCCAACAATCTTCGTTTGAACAAAATGCAGTTCAATCTACAGTTCGTGTCAAATCGAATACAATAGAGTCATCTGAGAGAGATGAACATCGGTCGAGTGTAACATCCGGCGCTGGAGCCGAACACTCCTTCGATCAAAATACATCCTATGATATCTCGTCTGTAATTGAACCCGCGGAAGATCCATATGTAAAAACTGTTATACAGTCTGCTCAACCAGTCCTTGCTGAAACTTTCGATGATAAGCTGAAAAGTGAAGGGCCGATGGAGGACTCACATTTGGATATTAATGAATGGGAACAAACTGTTTTTGAACTGAAATTAGCTCAAAAGGAAATGGATTATATTAACGAGATGGCTGAAAGTGCTTTACGAGATGCTATTCAGGTATCAGTACAGCAAGAAGTGAAAAGAGATAAAGAAATTAGAAGTTTAATGACGTCATCAGAACCTATTTCGATTCAACCATTCATTTCAAAAGTTTGTGCTCCAGAAAGAACGAGAAATGCTATCGAAATTTCACAAAACATTGAGAAACATCCAGTAGTGGCGCTCATATCTGATGAAGGAGTCACCGAAGAAGAACAAGAACATGTTGCAAGAGCCATGGCAGCCGACCATTCCATGAATCCAGAACCCGAGTTATCACAAGAAGAGAAAGATCATATTGCTCGAATCACCGCTATGGCTGTCGAGGATTTAAATACACCTATGACATCTCCTATACATGATAGTCGTTTCTTCACAGATAGTCACATAGTTCCAAAACCAACGAATCTTGAACTATCTCAAGAAGAAATTGATCAGATTGCAAGAGTTGCTGCAATGGCAGCTGAAGACTTCAACAAACCATACGAATCTCCTGAGATCATTCGATCTATTTCCAAATCGTTCACCATTCCGGAACAAAAAGTCGTCCAAGAAGAGCTAGCTCATACTTCGAAGGTTGAGAGTATGGCTTCATCCGAAATCGCAGCAATGGATTTATCTGAAGATACCGTTCCTCCCATTCGATTTGAAATTGAAACAAAACAGAGTAAAAACGAGATTAGTTTTGATCGATCAAGTGCTACTTCAGGAGCAGATTCTCAAAAATCTTCTTTCGATCAAGATATGTACTATGGAAGATCATCGCCACAATTGGAACCAGTCGAAGAACCAATTATTGAACATGTAGAGTCAAAGGAACTTCAGCTTACACAAAGGGAAGTGGATCACATTGAGAGAATTCAAAAACTGGCAGCATCCTCATCTTTCGAATCAGTTGTTCCGCCACAGGAATTCAATCGACCAGATAGTTCTCACCAAGAAGAAGGAAGATCAAGCTCTGTTCGATCAAGTGATTATCTTGATACAGTAACTCCGCTTTCTTCTTGTGCAGCTACTCCAATTCTTACAAATCCAAGACTTGTTCAAGAGGAACTTGATCATATTGCATTTGTTCAAAAAATGGCTGAACATTTCACTTTTGAAGAAGTCGAAACACCGATATTAACTCAGAAATCAGCTTCTCATAGTGTTAGTGATAACTACGTTTCAAGAGAAGTATTGAATGATCAGAAGATTTATGAGAAGAAAGGATCACCGATTCTCTCTCCTGTTGAGGAATTTACGAGAACAATGGATACTCAATTGACTAAAGAAGAATTAGATCATATTGTCAGAATACAACAAATGGCAGAGCTGTCATCAGGTCATTCACCAGTGCAATTTGATTTGGAATCAGTTGGATCAAAACAGATGAACTTAGGTGAAGAAGAACGAAACGTGAAAAATAATGGTGAGAAGGATGAATACATTCCATTAGATAAGAATTCTTCTGAAGACCAATCAAGTGCCACCTCTGGAGCAGATATTGAAAGATCAGTGGATTTTGATCAGAATACGTCATATGAATATTCGTCATATGAACCGGCTATTCAACAAATAATTATTGAGCATAATGATGAGCTTATCGAAGAATCGCATTATGGAGAATCATCACCCGTCGTTTCCATACCTCCAACATTTGCATATTTATCAACAGAAGCCGACAAAAAGGAAATGAAGAAAGAGATATCAGAAGACAGATCAAGTGCGACATCAGCAGCAGATTCAAACAGATCATTCGATTTGGAATTATCTCAAGAAGCCCCATCACCAATACCTGAATATGCTGAAGACCCGATAACTGAGGAAAAACTGACAAAAGAAGAACTAGATCACATTGCAATGATACAGAGAATGGCGGAACAATCATCATTCGAAAATAATAGACAAGAAATGTATCCAAAAGTGAAACTTGAAGGAAAGGATGTCGAAAGACAAGAATCAGATGAAAACTCAAGTGCAACTTCTGGAGCTGATATACTCTCTTCATTTGATATTTCGTCTTCAATTCCCATTGAACAGGAAAAACCACTTGAGGATCAAATTTCAAATGTTCAAAAATTAGCTTCTGTTTCTTCAATGGATTATTCAAACATTCCAAATCTACCTTCTATAATTCAAGAACCAATAGAAGATCAACGAGAACTTTCTGAAGATCATTCAAGTGCTACTTCTGGAGCTGATATTGAACGATCATTTGATGGAGTTTCCCCACTTCCAAAGTTTTCTGAAGAGCCAGAGATGACTCACGATGAGATAAACTACGTTCTGATGGTTACTCATATGGCAGAGACTTCTAATGTTCCGTCACGAAAACGTGAAGAGTCCACAATCAGAAATTCTGTTAAAATTCAAAAATCAGAGGATTTATCAGATGCAACATCGGGAGCTGACAGTCATCAATCTATAACACAACCAGAACCAGAAATCAAGAGAAATAGCACTGAATCAAATGGATTAACAGAAGAAGAATTAAACCATATTGCTGAAGTATTGAGAAAAGCAGAAGCATCATCAGCTGCAAGTGGAATGTTTGAAAGAGATTCAAACCTTCCACCACTTCGAAGAACTTCAATCACTTACACTTCACACTTTTCCCCGGCAACAATTCGTGATCTCCGATCTTCAACTTCATTCACTTCAGCTCCTGCGACAGCGGAAGAAAATGAAGAGTCGATGAAACCAAAATTGAAGAGAGAACCAAGTACTCAAGTAGTTTATACTGATCATTTCTTACGAGATCTTCAATCAATAAATGCATCATTGGAAAAAGGAGAAGATGATACTGATGTGGCTATTGATGAAATAAGTAATGATCATGATAATACAAGTTCAATCCTTCCAGAAGAAGATGAAACAATAACGGATGTATATCATTTTGATATGGGAACATCATTACTTGTACAACAATATATCATGCAACAGTCGACATTCCAAGAAGCAGCCGGTCTTCATATATCTCCAATTCGTCGAACAATGAGCGCTGCTTGCACAGCAGAAAAACATATTGACGATGAAGAGAATATAAAAGAAAGAGAGGTTAAGCATGCACAGAGCCATGATCAAATTAAGAAGAGAGCGGATGGAGAGCCAAATGCCTATGAACTCCTTGAGCAACACAGCTTCCGTCATACACAACCCCTTCTCTGTAATGTTGATTTCCTTTGGCGTCTCAATTTCGCAGCGAACAGAATGACAGAGGAGATTGCAGAAGAGGTGGGTTTTAGGGATTTTTGAGAGAAATGTTTAGTCTCTATTTGGGCGGTTTGAAAGCAACCAGATGAGCAAATTTGATTACAGGCTGGTAGAGAATTGCGTGCACACTATCGAAATGTGTCTAACCCACGGGCAAGATATTTCTCCGACGCTTATGATATTGGTACAGACGACGAAGAGGAAGAGGTCGCAGAAACGTATGTTTTGCTTTATTTTCTCTCATTTTAGAAGTTATTGCTTTCAATTAGATTAAATTAATTCTGAAAATGACTCCTTGGGTATTGAAAAGATAAATTATATTTCAATTTTTGAATTGAAATTTGAAATTTGTTTTTTTTCAAAAGCTCCTCATTTTTAATTTATGTGTTCCATAATCCACTTTTAACTTTTCAGTTCGCCAGTTGGATTCTCAGTTGAACCAATGCGCCATGAAGAACCATCCTATGGTCTTTTCTCATTTTTCACGTCATCTAAAAAGAGTTTAAGTGATCGACCACGTTCTGCATTAGCAATTTTCACAAATCCATCACCTTCCATTTCTCCTAGTCTACTGAGAAAAGAATCTGAAGATCGTGGAGACATTCTGAATCTACTTAGAAGGTAATTAAAGAAAATTTAGTTAATAAAACAAAAAAAAAACTTTTATTTTTCAGATCTTCTGGCGCCGATTCAAGAGCATCTAATGATAGTTCAGCCTCTCGTCTACCAGATAATGCTTTGGTTGGATTATCGGAAATTGAGAAACAACATATAATGGGAGTCATTTCACGATCTAATAGAAACACTTCACCGATGACTTCCAGAAGGTAATCAAGTTTTTCATTGCTTGCTTTTCACATATTTTTTCAGATGTTCGTCCGCGTTGCAAATGCTTCCTGAGGTCGATAATATATCTGAAGCTGAAAAAGAACACATTCAGAATATTTTGGAGAAAGCAGAATCAAGAACGCCGTTTATGATAAAGATTCCTATGAAGAAGCAGATTTCTTCAAGAACTGAATCAACGAATTCAAGAGTTTCCAGTGAAGGAATAGATGAAGAAGTAGAATATGAAGAACAAAGGAAGAAAACAATTGAAGAACCAATTGTAGAAGTTCCATCAAGAGCTGTAACTCCAAGAAATAATTTAAGAGTGATTCCTCCACCAATTGCCATTTCTCATCCAACACCTCCACATTCTGCAAAAACAGATACTGGATCAAGGCATAGCAGTGGTTCATCTGCTCACTCTCAATTCGGTTTTTCAACTCCTTCTATCTCTGGATTCAAAACATTCTTTGATAAAGCCAAAACCGCCACGGAAACATTGGTCAAAGAAATCAAAGATGAAGTCGTTATACCTGAAATCGAGAAAGAAAAACAACCAGAAACAATTCCAAAAGAATCGGAAGTTACCGGAGAGTTGACATCAGAAGAATTGGATCATATTAGAAAAATAAACGAAATGGCTCAATTTGATGAACCATTTCAGCCAATTGCTCCTGTTCAAGAACGTCGAAAATCAAGTGTCGTTAGTGGATTGAAAAATATATTTGGAGTTGGAAAACAAGAAGAACCAGAACTAACTGAAACTGAGAAAGAGCATATCAGAAAGATGTCACTGATGGCTGAAAAAATGAATGAAGAGATTCATGTTATGGATGAACAACCGAAACAAAAACAAACAAGTGGATTTGGATTCAAAAATTTATTCGGCAAAGCTACACAATCAGTCATGTATGCAACTGACTCTGTCATGAAAACAGTTCAAAATCAACCGAAACAATCATTGTCAGGGTTGACACAAGAAGAATTGGATCATGTCGCTAAAGTGGCTGAAAATGCTCAACAAGAAGCAAAACGAGAAGTTACACAAGAAGAATTAGACCATATTGCCAGAATCGCAGCAATGGCAGCCGAAGATTTTAAGCATCCAGAACCTGAGTTATCACAAGAAGAGAAAGATCATATTGCTCGAATTACAGCTATGGCTGCCGAGGACTTCAATACACCCTTGACAATGTCTGAACCTAAAATAATTCTTCCAGTTAAAGAACCAGAGTTGTCTCAAGAGGAGATTGATCACATTGCAAAGATTGCTGCTATGGCTGCCGAAGATTTTGAAAAGCCAATTCCAATAGAAAGACCACCGATCATTGAGTATTCATCAGAGCCGATTATCACAGATGAAGAAAGAGAACACATTGCAAAAATTGCCGCAATGGCTGCAGATGATTTCAATGTTTCTCAGCCAGTCGTTGAACAAGTTCAAAAGTCATCAGAACAGGAACTTACTGAAGAAGAAAAAGAACACATTGCAAAGATTGCAGCTATGGCTGCTGATGATTTCAATGCACCTTCTCATTTCGTTTCTCCAACAGTTCAATCTCAAATTGTTGAACCTGAATTATCACAGGAAGAGAAAGATCACATCGCAAGAATTGCTGCAATCGCTTCTGAAGACTTTGATAACACATTCCAGCCAATCGTTGGAAATGATCCGCAGCCACCACTACAAGCAACTTCTCAAATTCAAATCGATCAACCTGAACTGTCTAAGGAAGAACAAGATCACATTTCTAGAATTGCCGCGATGGCAGCTGAAGACAACAGTTATTCAGATACAATCAATCCGTTCACAGTAACAAAACAAAATGATCAAGAGTTGACTCAAGAAGAACTGGATCATATAGCCAGAATTGCCGAATCCGCCTTTGAAGACTCTAGGCCAAGCCTTCCGGTTCCTAAAAAATCTGTTCCAGTTGAACCTGAATTAACTCAAGAAGAGCTTGATCACATTGCAAAAATAGCTGAAATGGCTTCAATGGAATTCACATCGCCAACTTTAATTCCTTCTAAACCAGTTGAACCAGAGCTCACGCTGGAAGAAAAAGACCACATTGCCCATGTTGCTGCCATGGCATCCTATGATGACGTCATTCCTGAAAGAAAATCAGAACCTGAACTCACTCAAGAAGAACTCGATCATATTGCAAAGATTAATGAAATGGCTGAGAGAAATGTCAGTGAACCACTTCCTGCCATAAGACCGATGGCCCCAGTGGCTCAAGCTCCTCCTCCTCATCATCATGTGGAGCCAGACCTTACTCAAGAAGAGCTCGACCACATTGCTAGGATTACTCAAATGGCTGATATGGATTTCACAGCTCCGACTGAACCTACTTATGTTGATTATGAAGAAGAACCGATAACAGAAAGTGGATCAGATGCAACATCTGGCGCCGATATGTTTGATGAACAGGATTCAGGTTCAGACGACGGCTCTTTCCACGAAGACAATGATGATGCTCAAGTGCTAACGAGCGTCTCCTATCCAGATCGAGTTACATCTCCAGCTGCACTTGACACAACTGAAGAGCCTCTGAGTCCTATTATGGCACAAAAGGTGAGAAATAGAAGAGTTGTTTTGTGTTGTTTCTACTTTCCCAGACTCTCGTTTTTTATACATTTTTCACATACACTGCTCCACGTTGCCATGCAAAGAGCCGTGGCAAGGCAACGGTGTCATTAAATATTATGCAGATAGCGTGACCAGATTTCTTTTTTCTCATCTAGATTTTTTGACGACTACATTCAGAAAGATCTTTTCATATCCTTTTTCTACGTTTCAGGTTATATCCTCATCGCCATCGGTTGGTTCGATGGCATCACGAAAGAGCAGTGAATATGATATTAGAAGTATTTCGGAAATCAAAAGAGAATCTGAAACGAATGTTGGAAAGTGGTATGTTGCAATTTGTAAAGAGAAAGAATATTTGAATTTCTTTTCCAGGTACGAAGAGCAACTCAGTTTCATGCGTCAATCAATTCACGATGAAGAAGAAGACGTTGGACGTAAGTTATTTGAAAGGATTTTAGGAGCTTAACTAAGAACTTATATGAACATTTATCTTTAATTTGAGGCGAAAGATCTTTTATTTTATTACCAAAAACATTTTTTGCTTAATTCAATTTCAACAAATTCAGATGAAATCGCAACTGACGTCGAAGAGTTTCCACTTGAATATGTGGAAGATCAACTTCACTTCCTTGATGGTAAGTTTTGGAAACAACCATCTAAAATATTCATAGCTTAAACAAAAAAAAAAGAAAAGAGACGAGAGGAGACATCTCAACACAAAAAAAACATATTTGCAGGTATTGCCGTAGAGAGAGACCAGGAGGCCATTTCTTCTTTCGTCAAAACCACTTCCACCACCGGAAGATCGATTGGTGAAGAGTGTTATAGGGAAGAGGAAGAAAGAAAGAATGGTGGCGCTGTGGAGCAAAAAGTGGGGCACCAAGAAGAAAACGAAGAGGAGGAGAAGACGAAGAAGAATAGTAGTCGTGAAGCTTTTGACGATACATTGGAGACGCAGAGAGAGGAGTCGTTGAAGGCGCAGCAGACACCCATCGATTCGGTGTTGGGTAGTCGTATGTTGAAGCGACCCAATTTCGGCTTCCTCTCTAATATTGCAAATGATGCTATTAATAAAGTAAGTGAACCAAAAAAAAACATAATTGGTTTTTCGTTATTATTGTTTGTGCTCGTGTGTTCCAATCTTGGCTTTGTAGATATGAAACTTTATATTTGGATGATCTAGGACTGCATTTTACTGTAACAACTTTTCAAATTATAAAAGTTACAAATAGCGATAGATTTCTTTTTCTGACACATTTTTGAACGACTCGCTTGTTTCTGATCTTCCAGTTTGTTGAATTCTGAAACAATGATCAATTCTAGTTTCGAAATAAGCATTTCCGTATCATCCTTTAAAACAAAAACCAATTTCCCAGTGTTATTTGGCTATCCGGAAGCTTCCAAGATGGGAGCTCGTTACCCACGGAATTCGACTTCCCTCCAAAAAAAAACACAAATATGTTGTGGTCTCTTCCCTTCACCAACAAACACTATACAACCATTTGTTCTTTTTCTTTTCCTTTTTTCTGTGCGGTCACAAATACAAACTCATCCATTCTAGAACTCATCGTTCAAAAGATTCTTTTCTTTGTTGTATGCTATGCATAAATGTAGAAGAAGTACGCAAAAACGATGAAAAAAAAAAGAGAAGAAACACTTTAGGAGTTGGGTCTCGACCCCCCATGCCTCATTAATTTTTTGCATGGAGAAATGTGTTGCGAGTATGTGCTTTCTTATGCTCTTCTTCACTCGACACCTTGTCGCCTGTCACTTTCTGTAATTGCTTAACGATCATCTATTTTTTCTTTTTCTTTCAGGCAAAGGAAGCAGGCTCGCAAATCCAAGCCGCCGTACCCATCAAGGTGAGTGAACTCTTTTTTTTATTTGGCTTCCTCTGTTTTTCTTCTTTTTCTTGTTTTTTTTTCCTTTCCGTAGAGTTTCCGACTCAATTCAATTATAGACGTAATACAATTTTGATCCAGATCTCATGACAAAATACTCAAAAACTCTCATCTTCTGAAGGTTTTGTAGGAAAATGAATAAAAACAAAGTTATGTTGAGGATAATTAAATATATTTCTGACTTCTAGACATCAGTCTCAAAAAGTTTTCAATCTATTTATTTGTATGAATGAATTAATATAAAATGTTTTCAGCCATCCGCATCTTCATCAAACATTGTGAATAACAATGTCTACTCTAACAGGTAACTAAAAAGTTTTCAAGTTCAAAACTTTGAAAATGAGCATTTTCAGCAAACCTTCAACCTCCCTAGGCACCAGTGCACCCCCATCAAAATCTATCCCGTGAGTAATTTAAAACATTCCCAGTATATCAAATTACCACCATTTTCCAACCTTCCCCTTTTTTCCCTTTTTCTCTCTTTTGATTTTCACTTTTAATGTTTTTTATTTAATTATAGATCTCCACAAATTGACATTCCAATGGATGGTCTTTCGGAAGAAGAACGCCGTCAAATTATGTCTGTGATGGCTGCTGCTGACTTCGACGACTCTGTCAATAATGCAAGACCAAGCACAAGTAGTTCATCGAATATTCCACCAGGAATGGAAGATTTCTCTGAAGAAGAACGACAAAAGATCATGTCAGTTATGGCAAATGCAGAAATGGAAATGGGTCCATCTTTCACTGTTTCGAGTCAAATACCACCAAGATCTCCAAGTGTAATGAGTTCGAGTATGATGTCAGAAATACCACCTGGATTAGAAGATTTATCAGAAGAAGAAAGGTTGAAAATAATGTCTGTGATGGCTGAAGCTGATATGCAAGATGCACTACCACCTATCATAACACCAAGAGGACCACCACCAATGCCACCGAGGTAAGATTTATGTTTGGCAAAGAGTATTTGAAAATCCTACTTCGAAGTTTCAATTGAAGCAGAACTCAGAAAGATATTTTGAAAAATCTTCCAGTTATCCTAAAACTAATAAGTTTTCAGCACATCAATGATTCCACCTGGAATGGAAGGGCTATCAGAAGAAGAACGTCAAAAGATCATGTCTGTAATGGCAAATGCTGAAATGGATTCATCACATAGTGTTATTTCCTCAAGACAGCCAAGTAGATCACCTAGTGTCGCTAGAATTCCAACAGTACTGCCACCACAAACAATGCCAATCATTCCACCTGGATTAGAAGGACTGTCAGAAGAAGAACGACTCAAAATTATGTCAGTCATGGCTGATGCTGAATTTGAAGAATCTAGAAGTAGAGTTCCAAGTAGATCGGCAAGCTTTGTGAGGCATCAACAGACAGCGGCTCCAGTGCCATCTTTCCAAATGATGCCGATTGTTCCACCTGGATTGGAAGATTTATCAGAAGAAGAACGTCAAAAGATCATGTCAGTAATGATGAATGCAGAAGTTGAAGAATCCAGAAGTCAAGTTCCATCAAGACAGCCGAGTCGATCACCAAGTTACATACAAATGCAACAGCCAGAGTACGTTTTCAATAAAATTTCTGATAATAATTATATTTCACACAGAATGCCAATCATTCCACCAGGTCTAGAAGACCTATCTGATGCTGAAAGACAGAAGATTATGTCAGTTATGGCAGAGGCAGAAGTTCAAAACTTAGGACCAAGTCGATCACCGAGCAGTTATTCAATGCCTCCAGCTCCAGTGATACCTCCTGGATTGGAAGATTTATCAGAATCCGAAAGACAGAAGATCATGTCTGTCATGGCTGAAGCTGAAATAGATTCTGCTAAAGTTCCAAGTAGATCACCAAGTAGTTATTCAATGCCATTACCACCGCCACCAATGAGGTTTGTAAATTGAAAAGATAGATATAAAAATGTTTCATTTTCAGTCAACCAGACATCACAATGGGATTAGAAGATCTATCAGATATTGAACGTCAAAAGATTCTTTCTGTAATGGCAGAAGCTGAAATTGATTCTGCAAGAGTACCAAGTAGATCGTCATCATCAACTCAAATTGTTCCACCCGGATTAGAGAGTTTATCAGATGAAGAGAGAAGAAAGATAATGTCAGTTATGGCAAATGCAGAACTAGAAGATAATAGTCGATCAATGGAAAAACCACGTGGACATTCTGGATTCACTCCATCTGGAATTGTTAATGAGGATCAATTGTTTGAAACAGAACGAAAACAACGAGAAGAATCTCCAACAAGAGAATCTGGATATGCCACATCGACATCTTACGAACGAGAATTGGCAATGGTGAGTGTGAAATTGTGTAATCAGATACTTTTATGGAGAATAAAAAAAAGACGTTTCTTTCGGATGCTGGTCCCAAATCTTTTCTCTCTTTTTTCTTCTTTCTCCAATATTTTTTCCGCAAATCTTGGAGTGCATCATTCTAGTTCAGTCGCATAATTGAATAATTGAAACATAAATAAAAGAGGATTCTATCGGAAAAAGAGAAAAGAGAAGAAGCTTTTCTTTCCATTTTCAACCAAATATCTTATTCAGGGTGGCGAAGAGCGGATGGATGGACTACTAGAAGATATTCTTCGAATTCGAGAAGGTGCAAGATCAAGAAGAGATAGTAGAGATGAAATATTACAAAGAAGAGAAGAAGATCCAGAAGTTCATACTCCAGAAGAAGTTCCAGCTCCAATTCCATCAACATCTACAACGTTTGTTGAAGAACCAGGTATGTTCAATTTGAATTTCAGCTATCGAAAGTAGGTATTTCAGTTTTATCAAAACCTCAAGATGACTTTGATTTCACGTATTCTGATTCAAGGTTTGCTGAAATTGTGAAAATGCAAGAGGAAGAAGAGTGAGTTCATATATTTTTATTTTAACCTTTTCCGTTTAATACATGTTCACTTATCTTATAATTTCAGTGCCAACACCATACAACGTCAGAATCTTGATGAAAGGCCACGTATGTGGGAAACAGTTTTTGACGGCGACGAATCAGAATTGCCACACCAGGATTTTGTTTTCAACGAGTCGACAACAAAGAAGCCGTCAGAGTTTGATTTCCCCAAGGAGACAGACGAGGTCTTTGAGAAGCCCTCAGAGATTCAAAGAATTCGGGTCACTAAAGGCCGTGAGTAATTTTGTTTTGTATAGAAATGAAAAATGACATTTGAAACATTTCAGATGATGTTGATATGGATGAAATTTACGATAATGTGATTGCGACTCCAGCTCCTATTACAAGAAAAACAGTTGAGAAGGAGAAGCCAAAACCAATTCAAAGAGCTCCTTCAAAACCACCTCCAATGATTAAAATAACTGCGGAAGAAGAGACAAAATCTGATAGTGATGAAGAAGGAGGTGGTTCAGAAGATGATGATGAATACCCAGATCAAGTTGTCTCTGCTCCAACAGCTCCAGCTCCAACACTTGAAGAAGTAGAGAATGAGAGAATAAGGCAAGAGGAACTTGGAAAAGAGGTTCTTCAACAAATTCAAGCATTCGGAGAAGTTGCTAATGATGAATTCGATGTTCAATGGGCAAGAACTACAACAAGTTCAACTCCAAGTATCAGTAGTCAACCAGTTATGACAGGTGTCAAGAGAAGTGAACCAATTCCAATTGCACCATCACAAAGATCAAGAGAAATTGAAGAAGAAAGAATACGAACAGAAGCAATTGAAGAGGAAGAATTCTATCGACATGGGCATAATCCATTCTTAGAGTCTCCAGATGAAGATGAAGTGGTTAGTTTTAATAATTTCTTGAATAGTTCTCAAATTGTTATTTTCAGTCAATAAATATGGAGGATGTGGAATATGCTGAACTTGCTAAAATGTATGAATCTGCAAATCAAACAATGCGTCGTCCAGGACCAGTCTACACAATTACAGAAGATGAATCAGAAGATGATGGAACATTGAGTAATTCAGAAAGTCGATTGGTTGCACGTGAGAAACGATTGATGGATAGAAAAACAGCAGATTCATTGATGGCAAAATATCAGAAGATGAAGAAAGTGGAAGTGAAACCAACAACAACAACAATATCTTCTTCAACACCTGCAACTGCCACACCTGCCTACGCTATCATTAATTTCTCTGATCCACGATCTTCAACAAGAACAACTGATTCGAAGTCTTACTATGAATCAACAAAAATCGTTCCACCACCATTTGAAATAAAAGATCCAACAAAAGATATTCCACCAGAAATTTCTGCATCAATCGATAAAACAATGGCTGAAGTTGATGCATTACTTGGACAAGTTTATACAAACGAGAAAGCAAAACCAAATCTTTTATGCTTCGATCAAAGTAAATTCTTGAATAATCCTCCAACGTCAAGTGCAAGTACTTCTACTACGGATGATTTAATTCTTCTGAAAAACAATGATTCAACATCTCCATCATTCCTTCTTCCACTTCAATCTTCTGTTTTGGGTAGTCAATTAGATTCGATTCGAAAAGACAACGAAAGAAATGAAAACGAAACAACTTCACCCAGGTAAGTTCAAAAGAATCTCTCAAAAAAAGGGATCTAGTACTAGAATACATATTTTCTTTCTGAACAAAAAGCGATTCCTATTCATCTAATTACCTCCTTTTTTGTGTCTCAACTGAATGACGTGGCAAATGGTGATTGACAGAAAGTCTCATTTTGCAGAGGACTCAAACGCTCTCCTGGCATGCTTCTTCCTTCTCCAACATCATCAAGTATATTCCCAATGCCTCCAACTGCTGCAGAATCTGTTGGAGCTGCAATTGGAGCAACCACTTCATCAATGTTCGGGGGAATAAGTATTGCTGATCCTTCGTCAACATTGGATAAACTGACTAATTCATACAAATGGCTTCAGAACATTGAGGTACGCTAATTTTTTTTCTTTTTTCATCTCTAGATTCTACCCTTTACATGAATTTATGTTTTTTGAATGTTGTTCTGTGTTTTGTATTTTTCAGAGAAGTATTAACTTTGTATCATTATTCTAATTGTATCGCTTAATCATTTTGGTTTATCAAAATCTAGAATTTTGTTGGCAAACTATGGGAATTATTTTTCAAATTCGATTATTTTAGTATAAAAGGGCAGAAAGAGAAAACCAAAATGAAAATCCATTAACAATTCAATTTCCGAATCAACGAATCAGCTGTAGGAAATGCAAAGAGTGTGAGGTTTTTGTTTCTCACTCTCTTCAAAAAGAGGCCTTTTTTTTGGAAAGCAAAAGAGAAAGAGTTAGTACGTCTGTGTCTCGAATGCTCTTTTCATCCCTTTCCATCTTTTTCCATCCACGGCAAACGGCTCCACGGCTGTCGTCGTCGTCGCCCACACCCGGTGCCCGCTTGCGGTCTCCGCTTCGATCAGCTTGCTCCGCCCCTCCACCGCTTCTGCTCTCCTCTCGTTTCTCGACGTCTTCTTATGTCTCTGTTGAAGAGAGAGGGATAGAATAGTAGTACTTTGCCGACGCGGCGGGCGGCACCACGCTTACCTACATCTTCTAGTATACTTCTATTTTTTCGTCCGTTTTTTTTTCTACGGAGCCACTGCTAGAGTCGCCGCTCCTCGTTTCTCCTCCATATTCCAATGTTCCAAATCTCGTTATTCTAATCTTGGAACACGGTGAGTTTTTGATTCTATTTTAAAACTTTAAAAAAAAGATGAAATATAAGTCCAAAGATGATATAAATAAACACCGCCGTTTTCGAAATTCCTTCAGTTTGAAATCGGCCTATTAGTTTTACAAATAGCTATAATCTCTTGATACTGTAACTTCTCGATATCTCGGAACTGATTTTAAATCAGAATTTCAAATCAAGTCAGAATTTCAAATCAATCAAGACTAGTGTTCGAAAACGCGTTTCTACGTAAAGAAGGTTAGGTTACACCTTATCAAGATTCTCAAATTTTCGGAAATTTTTTATAGGCTTAGAACTCAAAAGTCGAAAGAAACACATAGTTTACGCATCAACGTCTAGCCTAGTATCCATGTTTCCGACTTTTTAACGGATACAAAAACAAAGGAACCAAATAGTTGAAAACACAGCAATAAATCGTTCCGATGCTCTAGAGAAATCTCAGCTTCATGATCAAACTTTTTTCGCTTTTCTGAGTCTTATTAATATAATTCTGATTCTCAATAGGAAATGAAAGTGACGACCAACTTTTTGGGTGCTATCCGTTTGGTGTGTCCATTTCCACAAACGTTTTGAAGAAGACGTTTTCTCTTTGCCAAACCGCTTCTTTTCTCTTCTCATCTCCATCGTTTTCGTTCTTCTTGTGGCGCCGCCACTCTCACCAAATGCCTCTCTCAAATACAGAAAAGAGAGTAGTGGTTGGTTTGAAAGAAAAAGAGAAAGAAAGAGTGCTCGGCGAACCGCATAAGAGAAAAGAGAGACCTCCCCGAGTAGTAGAAGAGAAAAGAAGGCGTGCATCATGCATACACTTTTTATGGGCTAATCGAAACGAAAGTCGGAGAAAAAGAGAGAAACAAAAGAGAAGTATAATAGGAGGGGAGAAATTCGAAATGAAACCAAATTGGTCACTATTTTTAGAATTAGATATTCAAATGGCTGTTGAATCGAATTTTATGAATGAATTATTTTCCTTTTAGTCATCTGATGTAGAAAATCAACGAAAAAATAGTAGAAAATAGAATAGCACACCACCGGAAATTGAACGATTTTTTCCATTACTCTTTCTGCCCTCATAGACTAAACTAATCCAAAAAATAGTCGACATTTTCCCTCTAATGCCAACAAAAAAGACCTTGCGCTCTATTCCAGGATGATGGAAACCTTGCCAATAACGAAATGGGCCGCCGAAAACTTCCATCGATCCCACCTAACTCGTCGGCGTTCCCACCGCCAGCATCGACCTCCATCAATGTCATCAATACTCACACATCAATTCCTTCCACCTCTTCTGCCACAATCCCATCTTATGTTGACGACTACAATGTCACATTACCACCCGATCCGATTGTCGCTGAATCACTGTTGAAAGGTGGATCTCTGACAAGACGGCATCAACAACAGCAACATCATCAAGCTCCAGTTTATATAACATCATCAGCAAGCAGGCCACCTTCAGCTGCTGGTAATAATATTTTCCAAGAGAGTCGACCTTCTTCTTCTTTTTCGATGTATCAAAATGACGTTATATTATCAAGACCTGGTTCAGCATCTAGTAATTATACAGCAGCTTCAACCATCAATCCAACCATTCTTGCTGGAGCTGCTTATGCATCTAAATCCAGTCATATTCGTCAACCAGTCTCACATCGTCCAACTGGAGTTCAAACTGGAACATTAGCATCAGCAACCGGATCTGTCTCAAATTCAATTCGATCATCAATCGGAAGTTCTTCTGTCACTGCAAGAGTTCCTAATACTTTAGCTCGTGTACTTCTGAAAAAAGAATTGAAAGATGTGCTTAACCAGAGAAAACAACGTCTTGAAGCTACTGAAATTGAAGCAAATCAACGGCATTATAAAGTTCAAAAAATGTTGATTACTGGACTTCTACCGGAGAAAACTGATGATGAAATCCCCAGTATTGTTAAATGTGATCTACCAGCTGAATTGGTTCGTGGAGTACACATTTCAATGCAACCTCCATCTCCTGCTGCATCTGCATTCTCACCTAGAAGGTATCATCCAACTCCAACTAAACGGACAACTGTACTCAATTCTCAACAATCTCCATCATTCAAGCACATGTCAAAAAGTATTGCTTGTCAAGCAGATGAACTTCCTCCAGCCAAGCCAATGATTTCGCTTCGAACTCAATTGGATATGGAAAGAAGACCGCAATTGATGACATATGTTGGAAAGAGAAGTGCAGAAACTCAAACGGAAATGACCAATTATGAATCAATTACACCCACGGTTCGTTATGGTTCAATGCCTAGAAGTAGTCGTGAAAGATCGGCATCTCGACGTTATCGTGAACAACAACAACAAATCTATAACCAGATGCCACAAAATCATAATGATTTGTTGGAAATTACCAAGAAGTATTTCGAAGATTATGATCGTCAACTTCGAGAATTCGGAGAACGTGCCAGAAGACATTCAAGACGTCGTTTCGATTTTCACGATGATGATGATCAAGATGGAATGAGAAAGATTCAAGTAATGAATGAATTGGCACGAAGAAAAGAAAGAATGTGTGCAAGCTGTGAAGTTTTATCAACAACTGATCCAATTGGAACTGCTTTGAATCCAAATGTTCCAATGTCATCTGATTACAGTAGTCATATTCCACATTATGGATCTCTTCCCAGAATTGATTATCCACGTGGAAACAGAACTGATCTACGAGATTTCACATATCGTCAGCAACATCTTCCACAACAACCTTCTATCAACTATGCATACAACTATGGATCATTGCCTCGAAACTTCGAACGGTATACCAGTGGTCTTCCTCCAATCGAAATTGAAAACGAACAGTCGTTTGGAGCACCGCCACGTCATCGTTCAAATCTGGGTTACGAGTCAACTTCCATGTTCAATTTGTCGGATCCTGCTTATTTGGGATATGATTCAATTCCAACTATGCAAGCCCAACAACCAAGAATTTATGATCAAATTCCAAGTGGTTATGCTCAAGACACAACAAATTTGAACAATTTGAATCAAGGTGTTCGTGGAAGTGATATGGTCAGTCAGTATGCTAGTTATCTCAATTCTCAATTCCAATCTGGTCTTCAACAATCTGCTCAACTTCCTCAGCCAATGATGCCAATCACAAGATACGATGCTCCAATGTCAGATCCATACATGTCAAGACGTCAAATGGAACAAATGAATCCGAGCTATAATCCGAATCAGTACCATCATCATATGACTCTACTTGCTCCAAAACCTGCGACAATGACTCATGTTGCTCCGACGTACAATCAATTGGCACAACAACAAGGACTATCCATGCAGAATACACAAATGGATCCATTGATGATGCCAACAAGATTACCTCCAACTTCATCTCAAGTCTATTCTCGAAATGAAATGAACTATGGTAGTCGTCCTGCTCAAAGCAGTCTCTTTGAATATGGAAATCGGCGTCAATATGGAGCAGCTCCACCCCCAACATATGATGTTCCTTCTGTTTCAAATGATTGGAGAACAACTCAAGGATCACTGAATCAGATGTCAATGCAACAACAACTGCAACAAAATAATACATTTGATGCTCGTTG
This sequence comes from Caenorhabditis doughertyi, assembly GCA_963572265.1. NCBI lineage: Eukaryota > Metazoa > Nematoda > Chromadorea > Rhabditida > Rhabditidae > Caenorhabditis > Caenorhabditis doughertyi. The sequence goes on along the minus strand of OY751556.1, from coordinate 15,733,856 downwards.
GCCAAAAGAAGATGCTCTTTCAAGGATGTATGCAACTGCTTCAAGAAGACGGGCACAAGGTGATAGCTCGCCCTCTTTTCTCATCGATGGTCGTTGATATTCGTTATGATTCGCAGTCTTTCCCTTACCTTTCTGAATACGTGTGTACTTGTTTCTCTTCTTTTTCTTCTTCTTCTTTTACCTTATGTTTTCTTTTTCTATCATTTGTTATGTTCAATGCTGCCACACACCAATCACTCACCTAAATGTCTTTTTTCTTCTTTCTAAATCACATTTTCCTCTTTCACCTTTTTTCCAAAATTATCACTTCTCTTTCACTCACTACCATTCTTTTTTCTTCTAACTTTATGTTTATAGGTGACAATAAATAAAACAAAAATCAAAATCAAAACAGTTTGAGATTATATTTCAGGAAAGAGAGAAACAATCTTCCCGAAAATCTCTCAAATCCTCTCATCTTATGTACGGGAGTGTTTTCCATTTTGTGCAAAGGCGAGGAGGTAAATCGAGACGAGTCGTCCGTCTCATTTTCTGAAAATTGACTGATAGAGTGCACGAAATTGAGAGAATGGAGAGAAAAAACGCGTGAATAATTCGAAAAGAAAAGAGAGAGAGAGAGAGAGAGAGAGAGAGAGAGAGAGAGAGAGAGAGAGAGAGAGAAAGGTGTCTCGTGTTGCAATGAGAAGAATTGCTTTAGCCGCATTGAGCACTCACGAAATCTTTTGATTCGAGAAAGAGAAACGACGCCATCTTTCTTCTGTCACGGAAATGGAAAAAAAAGAGAGAAATGGAGAGTTCTTTCAGTAGCGAGCAAAAGATAAATTGCGTTAATTTCCTGAATGAATATGGCAGAGGAAATAAGAATATTCTTTTTTCGATCGAAAAAATATTGGGTATTTGCAATAACAATCAGGCAGGGAGCTGACAAAATAAGTCTAGATAATTCTTCAGAAATCATAACCATAAAAAAGAATAGATAAAAACTAGGCTATGAACTAGAAAATGTGAAGCATTGAATCAGTTTTTTAATCAAGAATTCCCCAAATCCAATTCAAACATCTGAAAACTTAACACTCATTTCTCTTCTCCTTCTCTTCTTCTTTTTCCTTCCTTCAAATCCTTTTCATTTTATACTGCGAATCAACGAATACACGATCATTGGTGTTATCCCAATTCTCTCATTTATATTATTATATTTTTAGAAACTGCTCTCACCTCCTCTTCAAATAAAATAAGTACCGGCTCAAAAAACTATGCTCGTCGTCCAATCCGTCCATCTTCTTATCGTAATCCTCAATCCACAAATTCAATGCCTGATCGTCATTTAGCAAAAAGAGCTGCTGAAAATGGGCGATACGATGTGAAGAGGATATTATTGACAAGAAGTTATAAGCATCATAACGTCTACAATGGTGAATAATAAATAACAGGGCATTGTAAAATAACTTTTGAATTCTCAGATCTCGGAGTTCGTGTTGTTGGTGGAAAACGACAAAAGAATGGAGAACTGAGTGCATATGTATCACAACTTCATAGTACAGCCAACAATCAGACATTGGGACAAATCAAAATTGGTAAGCAAGGCACAGAAGATTTGATTTTCAAATTAACATTGTTCCCTTTTTCGGAACCTTTCATACATTATTACTTTATTTGAAAAATAAACCTCAGACCATCTTCTCATTTCCACTTAAAACTGTCCTTTATTTACTTTTCTTCCAGGAGACGAGGTCGTTGAATGGAACGGTATTCTTCTTCGTGGAAAGACGTTTGAAGAGGTGGAACGAATTGTGAATAAGAGTCATGGAGAAATTGAAATGGTTATTCGAACGTTAGTTTTTTTTCCAGTAGTTTTACTTCATATTTTAACTTGGATTCTTTAAAACAAAGAAAATGAATTCTTCAGGGAAAAAAGTTCCAGTGGATATTACGACACTCTTCCGTTAAACCGTAATACAAATCAATTACGTGATGACTTGTCACCAGATCGTGTTCCACCTGTTCCAATGCATCGAATTAACGGAATTAACAACAATAGTGTTCTCCATCATCACACTCTTTCGGATTCTTCATGTCATGGCCATATTCAAGTTTCACTAGGTTATGACGGAAATTCTCGTCTTGTTGCTAAAATAATAAGAGCTAGAGGTCTTAGATCTCGAGATCAATCTAGAAGTGCTCCAAATCCTTTCGTTAAAGTATACCTTCTTCCTGGAAGGAAGTGAGTCAATCATTACAGAATAACGTCAATAATTCATAAGTTTTCAGAGTTTCTCACAAAAGAAGAACTCGTTTTGTCGACTCTTCATGTGCTCCAGAATGGAACCAAGTATTAGAATATCAAGTTGCTCCACATACTTTGAATACAATGTTCCTTGAATTCACAGTCTGTGATTACCAACGTGATGTCGATGATCTTCCGTTGGGAAGTGTACAAATCCCTCTTGCCGGTATAGCTTTAAGTTTTCAAACATGAAACTATAATAAAATTTCAGACAAATCCGCAATCAACAGTGGTCCTAGATGGTATCCACTTCAAGGATCATTTGATCAACAAGTTCCTCATCATCATTCAATAAATGGAACTACTCAAATTCAATCAATTGCTGCTGCTTCAACTCTTGCTCAAGTACCAAATCATCATAATCATAATTATTCGGAGGTTCCTCCTTCAATTCTCTATCCGAAAGGAGGTGTCAATACACGTCATCCTGACAAACCAGTCCGACATGCCACTTTCAACTATAATCCAGGTGAGTATTCAAAGATTAGACGGTATTCAAGGTTGTTCAGAGAGAATTCGGTTAAGAAAAAACAAGGATTACCAAGAGTTTTCTTTCTGAAAAAGACTTGAAATTTAGCAAGTTTCAATAATCTTCTCTACAGATTTTCCAATCAGCTGAAATAGTTTAGAACCGAATAATTTTTCACAAATTACAAATCAATTAAATTACAGTTTCACTCGACATCGGCTACCCTGCAATAAACTGAATCCTGCTCATTTTTCAATCTTCAAACCTCAACATTCCGATATCTTTCATTTTATTTGTTATCTCAAATCACCAGAAATCTTTCTCAAATCTTGACCAAAAGCTCAAAAATTCACTCATTCTTTCATGCCATATTACGTGTTTTCCGGTTATTGCAATAGCTATATTTAGGGTAGTAGACAGTTATTTATGTTGTTTTAATTTCAAATTTTATAGGAGTCATTGTTATTTTATGTGTTATTTATTGAATGAAAAAACTTAAAAATCAAATAATTTATTTACAAACACGAAAAACACACACTTTGGCAGTTATTTTTTGAAGATCAAATCACGGAGTAATCCAAGAAATGAGAAATCATTGGAAGTTGTTGTTGTACCATGTACCCCTGAATACAGACATTTCGAACTAAATTCTTCAAAGACAATTGTGATACAAAAAAAGAAAATTGTGAAAAGTGCACTTACAAACCATATGGACTGCTTGACATGCTTGTGAATCTGTTGTATGGAGAATATGGGAATGGACCACCACCACCCATCATTGGACCTCCGTATGGACCATCAAATCCAGCGCCTGGTGGAGAATATCTATAATATTACCACAGTTTTTTCATGAACTAATAAATATCACTACATACCTAGGTCTACCCCAGAAACCCATTGGCTGTGGAATGGGAGCTGGAGCATTTCCAACTCCATCATATGGAGCATCTCCAGTGATTGACTTCAGTTCAGCCATGCCTCCACCTTTTTGACACTGAACCATCATAATTCCAGCTAAATTCAAAGAATATTAAGATTGGAATTCACACAAAAACTTACCTGACAAAAAAACAAAAAGACTTGGAACGTATTGCATTTTGTTGAGAATAAGAAGATTGGAAGTGTTACTAGTACTCTTATGTTGTGTCCAGTTTGTACTTTCTTTTATATATAACTGGGTCTCAAGTGGTTACAGTACTCGGACCGCCCATCTCTCTTTGAATGTCTCACGTCTCCGTCGTTCTAGTCGATTTCAGGTGGTCGTCAACTTGTGAGTCATGCTTTTGGTATTAAATTTTTGTTGGTTGAAAAACGATAAAGAAGGGTCAGGAAGTCGAGGTTGGAGAAGGTCACAATCGACAAAGCAGTTAGCCATCCACACAATGTATAAGAATTTGTGATTATTGGATTCGGTTCAATACTTACGAAGGTTATTTATATTTGAGCCTTTCTAATAAAAAAACTAACACTTGTTTTGGGTGAAAATAGTTGAGATCCAATCAAATTACTCTTTTCTTGTCATTCGGAAATTGGTCCGAGACAACTTAACAAGTTTAAAAATAAGTTTTTATTAGAGAAAACGCCATTGCAATTAAAAATCGGCTTACAGTGCGTTTCTTTTTTTTAATGCATCAATCTAGAATTTTGACCCATATTTATTACTTCTCTCTTCTTCTAGTGACCTCTATTTCTTCGCCAAGGTTGGTTTTTTCGCTGAACTGGTCACTTTACAAACAATTTGCTTGACCTCTTCTTGATTAAGTCGAAGGTCAAATCAGTTAAACAGTCTAAAAATGTGTCTTAAATTGAGACCATTAAATCTTTTTGTGTAAGTATTCGTCATCATTCTCGTGGTCACTTTTCTGTTAGTATGCAAATTGAAAGGAAAGTGAAAATGTTTGTTGACGACCAGGAAAAGAAGAGAAAGAATAATAATAGAAAAATAAGAAGAAGTACGGGATGGAGGAACCTGAATTTGACGAATTCTATTGACAAATAAAATTGGATGCAGAAGAAAAGTAGGAATATTGTTGTGGATGAAATATTGAATAAGAACACAATTTAAGTTCTAAATTGTTTTATTTATGAATCGAACACTCTAGAATGATTAAATGGGGTAGCTCTCAGAGGTCGTTCGGCTCGAATCAATGTATCTCACTTATAGTTGTACCGCTTTCAGACCCAGAAGAATTCATGGATTCTAATATTTTTTTTAGCCGCCTTGCTTTCTGATGCTGATTTTTCCTCGTCCTTCGGCTTAGAGGTACATGGAAACCGCCACTGAAAAAAAAACATGTAGATTAATAAAACTAATCAAACTTTTTTAACATACGATAAACCCGTTGTTTTAGCACCAGATGTCATTCCGGAAACAGTTTGCATTGTGCTTCCTCCAGTAGTTGTTCCAGTGCCAGTTCCCGTACCAGTTCCTGTACCCGTTCCTGTACCAGTTTCTGTGTATGTTCCACTCATGGTTTGCGTTTTGGGATCAGCCGCTGATCCTGTTCCAGAATCAAGCAATCCCGACAATTTAGCATTTCTGCGTAGAGCTTGTTCTTTCAACTTTAGATACTTCTTTTGAAGTTTCTTAAATCTCTTCTCTTTACTCATATTAAAATCTTCTTCATCAGGAAAGTTGCATCTTCGGAGCTTCGCAATAAATGGATATAGCTTCGAAAATGTGAATTTGGCACGATCCGGAAAACCCACTAATTGGGAAATCGACATTAACTTCTCCCTGTAATTATCCATTCTTTTGACTGGTTGAAATTGATTAAACGAACTGTTTTCTGTCATCAGTATATCGTGGTAAAATGCATGAAAATGCAATATAGGCAATCAACATAGCAACCACCATTGAGAATGGAAGGAAGTCGAGAACCCAACTAGATGGTTTTTGAACTGCAAATAAACACTTTAACGATGTAATTTTTCTTATTTCCAACTCACTGTGACAATGTCTGCCAGTGTACTGTCTGAAGCAAAGACATTGCACAATTTCAATTTCATCGTTTTTAACAAAACATTTGCCAAAAGCACAGGGGTTATGCAAATTATAGGCATTCGTATCTTCCGGATATTGTGAATTGCAATCCTGAATCTCCACTCGATTTCTGCTGACAAGTGAAGTATTTCCAGGCCGAGTTATTATACATTCAAAAACAGCACGATCAATTCCTCGAGAAACTGGATTTATATGCAGAGAACTATTGACTATGTCATACATTTTGCTGAAATCCATAACTGATTCATTTATAAACTTTGTTGGCTACTATACTCATTATCTGGAACCAATTCCATTTCGCTTCCATTCTCTGGATGTCTAATTATCCAAACTAAGACTTTTGGCTGAAACTTTATGAATTGGTTTTTTGTTCTATCAAATACTCTTCTCTTACATCAATAACATTGATATCTTTGAGTTTAGTTGCACCTTCACAAGAAATTTTAGCTGGCCATCCAAGTGGCAAATACAGTTGTCTATCACTTACAACAACAGTTTCTCGCTCCAATGCTGTTCAATGTATGAATAACACTAAATGAATTATTTTGTTTGTGTTACCAATTTTATCCGGAGCATTGATTGAAAAGCTTTGACTGAGCTTTACGAGAACCAAGAAAAATAAGTGAATAGTGATAATTTGCTTCAAATTAATGAGCATTTTTATATTTTCTGAGAAATAATGTTCATTTGCCCGAATCGTGTTTACTCACGAATCAAAACGTTTCAATTTTTTTTTACGTGCTCCAGATTGTTCCAACTGTTTTATGTTCCCGCGTGTTTGTGGTGTGTGTTAGTGCGTCATAGTGTTCGCACATATCCGCCACAACTGAATTTTCAGAAACCCAAACGGCTTTTTTTCGTTTTTTGCTTCGGGGATCTTCTTCATTAAACTACAGAATAAGTTCTTATCAAATGAAAAACATGCAGCGTGAATCGCCCCCACTAAAAACAACAATTTTTCCGTCAAGGACAAAAAATGGGGGTTCTTCGTAATTTTCTCTGCTGTCCTAATTTTTGGTTTCTTCTTTGCAGCGGCCGATATAATTCTTTTCCTTTTCTTCAACGGTCATTTAATAGAGCTATATTTGCCTTCCGAATCTCGTAAAATTTGATGGATGTATTTCATTGCATAGCAACCCCTCTTCATCCACCCGCCCGCTTCCTCGCTCCGCACTGAGTATCGATTTTGCGTTGATTTATGCGAACGTGCAGCGCTCGCCTTTCTTCCTTGCCTGCTGTTGTTGTGTTCCCAACGGGAAGTGTGGGTGGTTTTTGAGAACGGTTTTTCTCATCATCGGTGTTACGAATGATGATGAAAAAGAGACTGGTGTGTTCATGAGAAACATCCACGCTATTTTTCTCGATATTCCTTCTCCTTCTATTTACAACTCTTTCGAATTGTTTAAACTGTTTATTTCAGACCAGCAGATTCAAGGGGTGTCTTTTGCCACCACTGTTGTTTGTTCGAAAGGAATTGTCAGGGTAAAAGATGTCGGACGGAAGTGTCGAGCGAGGAACAAAACGTGCCGAAGATTCTTTGGCCACTTACCAACTAACCGTTCAATACAAACGGTATTATATCGATGTCAACGAAAATTCTCGTGGTCGCTACATCAAGATCGCGGAGGTAATTTGAACATATGAATCGATATCAACAGTTTTACCTTCATGAAACTTTTCAGTTGGGCGCCAACTATAAGAGCCGTATTATCTTGAGCATCGCAGCTGCTAAAGCTGTCGTTGCCGAGGTTGGAAAGATGCTTCCTCTTATCGACGAACCATCAACTGGAGAACATGCTGTGAGTTTAATAAATAAAAACAATGTTTATTTTGACAACTAAATTAGGTTAACGACTCGCACTTCAATAATTTTCAGCCGAAGGAGAGCTCCTTGATCAAGTCCGAAACACTGAATGTCGATGGACGTAAATTCTACATCGACCTGAAGGAGAACGACCGTGGACGCTTTTTGCGTATCGCTCAAATGCCAACAAACCCACGCCAAAATCGTCAACAAATTGCCATTCCATCAGATGGAATCGTCGAGGTACATAAGACTCTGGCCGACTACTTGGTCAAGTTTGGCGAAGGTCATGATCAAGAGAGTACCAACACTCCAAAAGTCACTGCTGAAAACAAATCATTCCTATTCAATGTTGGAAAGAACGATCGTGGAGAGTTCGTCCGCATCTCTGAGGTAAACTATATTATGCTCTCATTCGCATTACCTTAATTGAGTTATTTTAAGATTAAACTGAACAGCGGCTACCGCAACGCTATCACCGTACCAATGTCGGCTCTTGTCGACTTCCGCAAAGAATTGGACAACATCATTGCTAACAACGGAAAACAGTAATCAATTATGAATACTTGCTTCCTATATCTCCCACAGAAAACAGTCGTAATTGCATAACATCTATCGAGTTCAAGAATCTCCCTTCCCTCTCAGAGTATTTACGGCATCTGCACGTGAAGCTTCTAACCACTTTTCTAAACACTGTTCGTTCCTGTATTTTCACTAAACTGTTTCTCTCTACGTATTTATTTATTCAAGCAAGTTAATAAATTATCGGGAAAATATGCTGTTTTATTTATAAGTGCCACGTCGCACTAGACAGTGATATTGCGAAACATTGTGGAAAAGAGGTGGAGCCAGAAAACAGAACAAGCGTTTCGTAATATTGCATTCCTCTTGAATTGGAACACGCAAAACACGGCCAACTCATTCTCAAACACGTGGAGCTCAGGTGAAGAATAAAAGAAAATGGTTTTCTCATTGCTTCAAACCAGAACCTCTTCTAAATCTTCAAGAAGTATTCGACATTCAAGATGGGTCTATTATTCTCCAAGTTTTCGTCCTACTTGTTTCCAAACGTCGAGTGCCGTACACTGATGCTCGGTTTGGACGGAGCTGGAAAAACGACGATTCTCTATAAGCTCAAGTTGAATGAGTCTGTCAACACAATTCCAACAATTGGTATGATTTTTACTTTCCGTCACATTTATTATAGAGCTGATATCTTTTTTTATGATGATTTGGAATAAGTATCTATATTTCAGGATTCAACGTGGAAACTGTAACCTTCCAGAAGCTCACTCTAACAGTTTGGGATGTTGGTGGTCAGAAGAAGATTCGTGCTCTCTGGAAATATTATTTCCCAAACACCACCACTCTTGTTTTCGTTGTCGATAGTTCGGATGTTGAGAGAATTGACGAAGCGAAAGAAGAGTTGTTCAGTTTGCTCGGTGAACAAGAGCTAGCCGATGCTCAATTGCTTGTCTTCGCCAACAAACAAGACATGCCGAATGCAAAAACTCCGGCTGAATTGACTCAATTACTCGATCTGGGATCTATCAAGAACAGAGAGGTACTTAGTGTTTTTTGACAATTCATTTCAGCTTAGTTTATGTTTTCAGTGGTACATCTGCGGAACGAATGCACATACTGGTCAAGGTCTCTACGATGGTTTGATGTGGGTGAAGAAACAAATGAAAGCATAATCTTGTTATTCACTTGTAAATAAATAAAAGTTCAATATAATGAAACAACTGAAAGATTCGTGGAAGTTGGAAGCATGGAAAACGGTTAAAATCACAGGTTTTGAAATATCACAAACATGTTCGGCGATTATAAAGACGACTAGAGTTATTACAATTGAAATGAATAGAGAACATTCGAGAGTTGGATGCGACAGTGTTAATCATTGCTTCATAATCACTTCCAGGTTCCGATCCTTCACCACTACAGAACATCTGAAAATAAATATTTAATTGCATTATAATAGAAAGATATATAACCGTTGAGAAAGTGAGCATGAGTGATCTCATACTATCAGTAGAATCAAATGCTGGAAGTGTTTTCTCATGATGAATATGATGTTCATTCTGCCATTTAGCATAAGAATATAGCGTTGTTTTGAATGCATCTGCCAGCTCAATAGTTGATAATAGCTCTGGTTCAATACTCGGAGCTCGTTGCCGATTTGCATCTAGAAATCCTCGGAATAAGTTATCAAGACATTCCAATTGAGATGTTTTATCCAGCCCTTGCCAGAAAACTTTGGATATCATTTGAAGTGTAGTTATTCCAAGACTTGAATATATTCCATACATTGGAACTTCATCACCAGGTAGGTAGATAGGAGGTTCAATGAATGCAAGTGGAATGACTATTGCTCCTACATGAGAATTATAAAGCATTGTCGGTTGAGTTATTGGAAAGTTTGTAGTGTCATCACTAAAATTAAAAAATCATTAGTTGATTTATGAAACTTCTCTAACCTATCCAAATAAGTTCCAATCTGTGACATTGTATAGTCTCTTTCAGCTTTTCCAACGCGTATCATTGAATCAAAATAATCTGTTTCGTTTAGTGCCAATTGAGAAATTGGTCTCCAAACTAATTCTTCATTTTGTAGACGTCGAGGGAATCCAACGTAGAATCCAAGTCGATTTATATTTGAGAGATACTGTAGTGGTGTACTACGGTGAACAGACAGAAAATCTATTTTAAGATTTTGGAGAAATTCGATAGTTTTCGGAAGATTCATCGACTGGGAAGCCTTATCAATATATATTTTACTTCCGATTTCCAAAGATGAAATTTGATCCACACATTCACGCCATCTATAAAATCAAAATTGTTCTTTAACTTTGCTTTTGGAAATCAATACCCAAACTGATCTCTAGGAGAGTACGAATACTGCTTCAAATTCCAGATTGTAACAGTTACCAAATAGTTGGCAACTGCCTGACGACTTGTTCTGTAAAATTATTTATCAATTCAGTTATAATCAGTTCTAGGTACTCACTGTGCCATAATATCAGAAAGCCTTGCAAAGTAGTCGTAATCTTGAATTGATAACATATCACTTTCAGTCCATTTGTATGTATTTGATAGTTGTGCATCAAAAAACTCTCGAAGGTACAATTGTGGTAAAGCTAGAATCATTTCTCCGATCGTCATGTATGTGGTATTTGGTGTCAGACTAGCTGATTGTCTAGCAGATACATAGAGATCAACCATTAGTCGAGCAACTTCGTCTAATTGGGATTGAACATCTCGCGGATCTCGGTGCAAATTTTCACGAGCGAAAGAACTCAACAGATTCTACAAATCTTGTTTTAATTTAACTTTCTTAAAGAGTATTTTCTGACCTGTCTTAAAGATAACTGTAAAAGTGGTTCAAACTCGGTTGGGCTTGGCTTGGCTAAATCTATAAGGTTCCGCTCTATCGGACCGACGATTGGTGTCAAATCAGGAGGTTTGATCTGAATATTTCGATATTTCTGACGACTTCCTTTTTTTCATTCACTACCTGAAGAATGATTTTGCTTCTATCTTGTGGATGTACATCTCTATCATAAACGATCAGATTGTAATTTCCAGCATACCAATCCAACATTCCCGAATGTCGTTCCCAACTGAAACACACTCATCTTCATTTCTCTTTCACATTACTTTCGGGCAATATGGTATCAAAGTGGATGGGAATGATAGACTATTTGTTCAATAATTAGTCCCTCTTCCCTCCCGTCCTTGGCCGCAAGATTAACGGCTCTTCGCCACTGACACGTGTGTAAATGTTTGCGATACTGACCAGTCTCCGCCCACTATCAGAGAAGTGATACACAATGAAATACTACGGTACCTGTAGGAATCGGCGTGGAAATCTTGACAATCACGTAGAATAGGACCACATGGAAAGTTTCGAATAAATGTTAGAAGATCTGTTGGAGCATTTGAAGATCTAAAATGATTCTGCTTTGTTTTTACCTTATTTTTTGCTTTGAATACATTAAAAATAATTTGTTACTAGTAATATTCAAACTTTCTGTTCTTACCGTTGAACTGCATTCATACATGCCGAATATAAACTTCTTGAGAGTCTTGCGGACTTTTGAAGAGTTCTCGGATCTTCTTCATTTGACAAAAGGCCTGAAACAATTATTTTACATTCTGAAGAGGTAAAAAATATATCTCACTTTGCATAGTTCTGAGTGATTCATCTTTCAATTGGCTCAAAAAGTTCAATTGTTTATCTGCCGTTTGAGAATGATATCTTTGACAACTGTGGCGATAAAAGTTTTCACATGGCTCAATTTCATCGTCGATGCTTGATGACAATCGGAATGCTGAAACAATCGAGGAAACTAGAAACCGACTTTTCATTTAAGTTTTACCTATATCAATACATTGCCTTGTATTACAAACATTGGTGGATTTTGTTCCAATTGTTCTGAAACCATCCGTTGTAATCACCCAAACCAAAAACAATGCAATTGATAATAGGAAGAAAAGTGCACAAAGAGCCCCTAACCAAATGGAACATTTTGAACATGATCTGAAAAAAAAAATCCGTTGATTTAATAGAATACAGTAGATACATTTATGTTTTCTTTATGTTTTTCTTGTTTACTGAACACTCGACATCACTTCCTTACCGTAATCTCTCCGAGCCAGACAGCCAATGGTCAGACCGTCTCTACATGTTTTTCCGTTGGTGTTACCGGACTAGAGAGGGAGATAGTAGGAAAAAAATGGTGAGTTTCTCTTGAAACATTTTTCACAACTTTTGGAAGTTCTCACCCTTTCCGTGTATAGAATGGAGTTATTGGGAATATGATCCTCCGATCGTTAGGTGTTCCTAACTGTTGTGTCAAACGTCTTTCTAATCCATCTTCTGATGTTTTCTGATGTTCATCTTCTTCAGCAGTTCTTTCTGCGGAACTTTCCGTGTTTTGCTGTAATTGTTCTGGCTCATTTGATATTTCTTCAGAAGGAGGAAGTTCAATTTCTTGATCTGTTTCTTCAACGTTATCTTCTTCGTCATCTGTAAATCTAAAATAATTGAACAATAAGTAATCTCGACTACTTTCTGTTTCTAAAAAGATTGTTCACTCACTTCTCCCACTGAAAAATTTAAGAAAAAGAAACCAAAAAAGTTGAAATAAAGCGGAAGCTCGACGAGAAGAACATCGCCGCATTGGAAATCAGAAAAGGAGAGAGAGCGAACAGAAAAAAGATGGATAAAAGTTTTTTCTCCGATATCCCTATCGATATCTTCATTTTGTGACATGTTTGCAAAGAGACTCACCTCTATCTCCTTCTTCCGGATTTGTTCGAAAACTTGAAGTTGATTCAGGACCAGCAATTGGAGCCGGATGAATTTGAATTGTTGGTGGAGGAGTGAATGGAATACGAGTTGTTGATTGTAGATGATACTGTAAGAAATAAATGTAAATATGGTCAGAATTTATAAATTGATGATTAAAAAAAATATTTCTACTTTTAAACTTTCAACATAATAAAAGATTATATTCAGAAACCTCTCGAACTTCTCGAACAATTGATTCATGAACTTTTCGTCGTGGTGAAAATGAATGTGGAGGTGGCGGAGGTGGATCAGGAGATGGTTCCATTGGTGGAAGATCATGATGAGGAGATAATGGTGGAGATGTCAGAATTGCTATCTGGAAATTTATTTCGTTACCTTTTCTACCACAAAACTGCATTCTTTCCTAATTCTAGGCTGATTTGATTTTCAACAGGCCGCTATTGAATGCAAAACCACCTGCATTAGAAGGGCACCGCTAAACATAGAAACTCCTTAGAATCCACAATGCCCTTCTAATGCAGGTGTTCTGTTAGCACAACTGTTATGAAAACACTGTGAATGGAGAACACTAGAAATGCAGATAAATTCCAAGAAAATAAATAACCTCAAACGAAGGAGTTCTATTAACTGGAGATGCAATACGACGAGGCGATCTATCCATTTCATTTAAATTTATTTTTAAATTCAATCTGAAAATCAATAAATGAGCTTCTTCCTGTCTCCGAAAAAAGATGACGAGTGAAGACGGAATCCGCAAACAAGACTTTTGATGGAGGACACAAAAAGGAAAAGCCCGTTGACCGGCACATTAAGGGCGGCGCTTTGACAAGCGGTGGTGCACCATGTCGTGCTTCGATGCACTTGCTCTTAGGAAGGAATTATTTATACTGTACATACAAAACAAATCACATGGAATTTTTATTATCCAAAAAAGTAATGCAAAAAGAGAGAGCGAGTGTATGAGAAGAAAGGGTAAGAATAACGTATAACTAGTTCGAGATCAGGAAGAACAAATTTCAAATAGCCGCCCATTTTGAAAGTTTGTGACTCGTTGATGACGTCATCTTGTTAATTTACGCAAAACTGGCACGTGCGAATCTAGCGAACTCTGTAAATGAATACAATAAAAATAAGAGAAGACGTTCCATCTTAGTTACCTTTTGGAGCACGTCGTTTAGCAAAAGCAAAACGCATTCCAGCGCCTTCATGAGCCAAAGATTGTGGTCCACTGCGAGCTTCGATGAGAACATCAGCATCTCCAGCGCTTCTCTTTGCGAATGCAAATGCAAACTTCTTACGAAGCTCCAAATCCCGAGCGAATCTTTCGTTGTTGTTTAAAAGTTCTGAAATAATACGATTTTGCATGTATGATCGTGGTAAGTTGCCTATGGATCATTATTTCTTGAACTACAGAAGGCTTAGTTCTAAAACTCACCAGATTCATCATCGGAGTATGGTGAAACTGCGAAAGCAAAGAATGGAACGAGGAGCAATAAGAGAGCGAGAAGAGTAGCTTGCATGTTTTACCTAAAAAAAAAGAATCTAATATTGAATAGAATTCCATATATTTCAGAAAAGAAAAAAGAAAGATAAGAGCAGAATGAAACTAATTGCCGGACGTTCTCGTTTATATAGTCTCTTTTTTTGTATGACGAGTTGTGAGAGATGTACAGGAAATGTGTCGTGCGACATGAAAGTCGTCTGCTCTTCGCAAAAACTTTTTTCCCCATTTAGCATTTTATACAGGAAACCGATGCCAGTTGTTGACGAAATTCGTAGAGAATAAGAAGAAGAAAGAAGTTTGGAGAAAAATGGAAGAAAACGTCAGAATCCGAGACTATCCTCATTGAACTTTTCCCTCGCTTTTATGATAGGCGGAGCTAAATGTAGACAAGGTTCTGGAATTGGGAATTACTATAGATTCTTCGAATGATATCATTCTTTTCGTGATGAAACAATTAACATAGAGAAGAGAACCACAGATCAATGTTGACACGATTTATTCTATTTTTGTAGAGTTGGTGTTAGGAACTTTGGATTCGTTGGATTGGTTCTGATGCTTTGATATCATTCTTCTCATTCATTTAGATTCTTCCCCAATCCAAAATCTCTCTGATTCTCTTTCTCGGGCATTTTCAAAATAATAATAGGTTTCTGGACATATTCAAAAATTCCATATATTTCTAAGTCACAATTCCACTCTTCTCTCAACCTCACATTTCTAATAAAACTGAATGAGAAAATGACTCCAGAGCTCTTTCATATTTTGACGAATTCTCAAGAAGATGAAACAATTCAATTTCGTCGTCTTTTTTCTACTAATTCTCGCTTGTACCATTGATTCCCAGAGTAAACAAGACAAGAATCAGGGTGAGTTAATTCACTTTTTTCGTATAGATGAAGACAAGTTGACGCTTCGTATTCGTAGTAAATGATTCAAATTTGATTTCGTTATTAGAAAGTTCCAGGATTATTTCCTTCACTAAAAACAAAATTGCCTTCTTTTCCATTGTTGATGAGCATCTAACGAAGAGTTTCTTCCTTTAAACGTTTATTTTCAACCAGGTTGATTGCTCAATTAATTCGGAAATAATAACTTATTTTTGATTGGTTTTTCGTTTTCAGCTTCTTCTTCCTTTACTCCAGACTGCAAAAAGATCACTTGCTTTGGTACAGCAAACTGTACAATAATTCCAGCAAATAACAAGACAAAATGTGTCGCGGTCATTCAGAAGGTGTCACAAATTGAAGACGTCATTCGCTCGAACTTCAATCTCACAGAAGATTATTTCTCAGGAAACTCAACATTGTCTAATTCTACAGTGAACTCTACATCTTCACAAATCGTATATATCTTTCCAATTATGTTACCATTGACTTTTGCATGTTTTTAAATGAGTTTATTCGAGAAAGTGCAATAAGTCAGTGTAAATAAAGAAGGCACAAACAGTATCGATATTCGAAATAGAAACAAATGAGGTAGTACGTAAACATGTCATGAATTATAGAGCATTGCAATGCATTGGGATCACTTGAATTGCACGAAAGCGCATTTACTTCGGGATGTTCTTCTTCTTTTCTTCTTCCCACTTCTGGAGATTCATCATGTACTCGTCTTTCAGCTTTTTCGCTTCGTCCGTGAATTTCTGGAAAATAAATAATAGCTGTTTAGTAACGAATGCCAACTACCTTTTTCTGATCCTCATTGAA
This sequence comes from Caenorhabditis doughertyi, assembly GCA_963572265.1. NCBI lineage: Eukaryota > Metazoa > Nematoda > Chromadorea > Rhabditida > Rhabditidae > Caenorhabditis > Caenorhabditis doughertyi. The sequence goes on along the minus strand of OY751556.1, from coordinate 15,717,771 downwards.
AGATTTCCACAAGGCAACAGCTTTCTTCATCATGTCTCTGCATTCAGGACCAGCACCAGACAACTTCTCCTTGATGAAGAGTGCATAGGCACTTGGTGGAACAGTTGGACGACCTTCTTGCTTTCTCTTCTCTCGACGTTCCTTTGTGTGGCGCCTGGAAGCTCTTTCTTCCTTCTTCTCTTTAGCCAAAGTGATCAGTTTGGTCTGTTCTTCTGAAGAAAGTTTCAAGAAGTCTTTCATCTTTTGTTCATTGCGCTGTTGTGATAGTTCGCTGTACTTCTGCAATCGTAGTATTAATATTTTGTCTCTATTCAATCTTACATTCTTCTCAGAGACACTCATCTCTTTCCATTTCACAGACAGATCCTTCATCACATCGGTGTTTTTTGTGTTAACGTCGTTTTTGAAATTCTCCTTGACAAACATCGCATAGGGACTGATCTTCATGCCGGTTGGAAATTTAGAAGTTGAAGAAACGGCAGATGGACTCGAAGTGACCATTTTAGCGGCGAAGAATCTTTTAGAAATTGTAGCCAACATCCTGTAATAAATGCCGCATACCAGTGGGATTCCTCTAACAGTCATTGTCAAATAATACATTCACACTTAGTTATTTGAACGGTTTCCGAAAACCGATATTGCATTGAAAAAAAAAAGACAAAAAATGAGATGTTTATTGTTATCAAACCAATTTTAAAAAGCGGTGTTTGGAGAAAAAATTGAAAAAAACCGCTAAAAATACTTTGAGGAGTAAAACCAGAAAAGAGTACAGAAAGCAGAAAGAAAGTTTTTGCTAAATTTGAATAGACTCGAGCATTTTAACAACATCCGTTAGTTCGTTGATTAATCTATTTTCATTTCTCGAAATCTTTTTTCTTGGCCGTTTTTTTCGCTCTGCTTTTTCTTTGGTCAAGACAATCGATGACACGATTCCATCTCTTTTCTTTTCCGATGAACCGATGTCTTTAGCTTCAGATAGGTTCCATATAAGTTCATCTTCGAAAATGTGATCTTCGATACGATGATGTTTGTTCCATTCTTCGATCTTATCTCTTGCGACGGTGAATGCTCGTTCCCAAGACATATCGGATCCATAAACACCATTATTATTATCCCTCTGCAATTATCCTTTTCGTTGTGACGGTACACTTACATAAAATGAAGGATTCTGAAAGTGGCAGACTTACTTTTGTGTATTTCTCACAGATGAATGATTCAACTCTGTCATTCATATTCTGTTCTGAGTACATTGTCATAATTTCTTTAAATCTTTCAGATGAAGTGTTCACAAACTTCATCATCATAAGAATGACTGCCAAGCGAATATGCTCTGTGCGACGACTTGCACTATCCTGGATGGATCGGATGCATCGAAGAGCATCCTCTTCTATCAACTTTTTCGTATAAGCAGCTGTACGTTTATAGAATGTCGCAATTCTTTCGACAACTTTGATGTTTCCAGTTCGAGAGAGAGCGGTTTCCATTGGCAAAGCCACGTCTTGAGGCATTCCATCTAAAAAAAATAAGATTATGAATTAAAAAAATATATCATCGTTTCCTACTTACATGAACCGTAATAAACACTGTTTTCAGTAACGCGACTAAAGTTTTCCGAATTTGCGAAGATCATTTGCAATGAGTCGTCCAATAGAGCGCTGTGAAAATAAACTTTTATATGAAAATTCACAGAGCGCAACAATTCAAATAAGGATAATAAAATTTGAGAACTCACTCTCTTTTCATAACGATAACTTGCGAGAGAAACATAAACTGATCTTCTCGTTTGGCACTGCGGAATGTTCTGAGCTCACTTTTAATTTCGTCGTCGGAAAACTGTAGCATGGGAATGAGAGCTGTCCACAAATATTGGTCAGTTTGAAGCTTATTAGCGGCCTCCATATTTTTGAACTAAATGAAAATGTCGGCATTGATAATGTTTGTTTCAATTATCAATTAACTAACGTGTTCGAAATGTCCGTAGCTCGCAAAACGATGTGCATTTGTCACCTCTTGTTTATCGTTATCGTAAATTCTTACTCCATTTGAGAGGTAACGTCCAGGAACCGCATACTTTTGATTTGATTTTAAGGCATGTGGGTGAATTTTATTGTCATGTTTTTTCCAGTTAGCTTTTATTTCTGGGGTTACTCCCCTAAGAAAATCCATTGATTTCAAATCTCCTTTCATCGCGGCCAAATTATAAGCAGATATAACTCGACTAAAATGAGTAGCTTGTAGAACTTTGTCGAGATCTTCTTTGTTCAATTTGTCGAGCATGTCGTTATATGTTAAATTTTCTATGAGACTCATCTGAAAAATTCAACTTTGAAGCTTCTCTGCAGATGAAAATTGAAGTAGGACATATTCGTTCAACTCACACCATCTTTATTTAGATCTGTGTCTTTTCTATACAAGTCTATTCTATCACAGTTGAGCAGAGTAGTCACGATGTCTAGTCGATCTGCAAATGGAATGGAAAAACACTGAACGAATTTTGAAAGACATACTGAGTTCAGCAGCAAACGAAATAGGTGGCCCATGTTTGGATTTTTTATGAAGAACCGCATCGATGGCATTCTGTAATTTGAAATATTCCTATCATAGTTTTCAAATTCATACATGCAAATTTTCTGACCCAGCCGAGTTTCAAAATTTTCCTACTACTAAAGAAAAATTACTTTAGCGGCCCAAAATTTCATATTAAATCAAGCAACCAAAAATCAAACAATATACCGTGTAGTGATGATTGAGATCCGGACGTTCAGGGTGATAGGTCGAAAAATATTCATCGTAGACGCTCTTGTTGGTGATAGTTTTTACGAACTGAAAAATGATATGTTGTGATATATAGCTCATAGCATTTATCAAATCTTATCACCTTCCATTCGGCCCATTATTACTGCGGAACGGAATGATGTTTATTACACCGTACCACCTACATATTCAAATATAAAAGGTATCTTGTGGTTAATAGACATTGATCTTCTTCTTTTTTGAATGATAATCATATTCGTTGATCAATTTTATTACGAATCAACTTGTTTTCAAACTGAAGCAATACCTCAGGAGTGGCGGCAGCAACAATGAAATGCATTAAACCAAAGGATTCGTTTTTTGGTGATAAAGGTTTGCAAATGCAGTCTGCTCCACATTCCCCATTTGGATCGGAAGGCATTGAGTCACACACATCTTGAAGGAATTTTAGCGCATCCGATTTTTCAATGGATTTCAGAATTTCACTTTGATAAACCATCTCTGGCAAACCAACTGAACGGAAATACGATAGGCTATCACTTCCTGCCGGATCCACCATTTTAAAATTTCTATGTGGGTGTTTCTCATTCAAAAGGAAGTCGTCCATTTCGTCTTTCTCTTGCTGAAAACAAAAAATTATGCGCTAGAAAAGTGAGAAAACAATTACATCGATTTGGACGTTCGAAAATAGTTTTGACAATTCCTTTTCGAATAATTTGATATCAAACTGCTCGCCAACGTTATCTGCACGAAAGGCCGCAGTATCATGATCTTCGGTAAATACCGTCTGTTCCCATCCCATCATAAGAACCCCAGGTTCTAATTTTACGGGATCCACTGATTGTTTTTGTTCGCTCTGCTCGGCAGATGTTCTTTCTACTTCATTTCGCTCGAAACCATCGTAACCATGCGGTAAAAAGTCGTCACTGTCCATTGAGATATTCTGAACCACGTCGTCATCGTAAACAGGAGAGTTTGACCCTGGAGGCATAATATCACCATAATCGCACAAATCGTCAATGATTTGTGTTTCTCTTCCAATATTCGTACGTTTTTCAACATACTGCTCATGTCTTCTCAAACTTTTAACACTATCGTTTTCTTTTTTCGGACGGCGTCGTTTATTTTTCGTTCTGCAATTTAATAATAATAATGAAAATACGAGCATGAAGACGTACCGAACCCCAGTTTCGTTCTCGATGACTTCATATGCTATATTCCCGATGCGGTACGTAAGTTCTTCTATCTGAAAACAGTTTCATTGTTTCAGTTTTTACATTATAATTTTATAACGCTGTTTTTTCATGCACCGAGATTTCGAGTTTATGAGAAACTGGTGGCAAATGTGGACGCAGATTTTTTTTTCGTAAGATTCAATTTGTAGTTTGAGTACAAATCTTAGTTTTTCATATATTCGAATGATCTTTCAAGAGATTATACTAGTTTGGTAAGTACTGACTTCATAAATTGCCCATCCACTTGAAGTTTTGAACCAATGAAGAGTAATCTAGGAAACTTAAAAAAGGAATGCCTTCATTCAATTATCAAAGTGCTCATTTTTTAGATGCCTTATTCGTGGTTATGAGTTGATTTCAAAAAAGTTTTAGTAATATTATTCGAAGTATAATTAACCCAATTTTTTATTTGCCCAGTAAGAATTTCCGGTCACATTATAGATAATAGATGACAGTCATTATTTCCATCGTTCGGTATGGATGGGTCGAAACGACATAGTGCGAGGACTATAAACTAAACGGTGGATACTTGAGAGACGGTGTAAATGTTAGAGATGGCGCAACGTTATCAATCCCATTTTCTCTATATCTCTTCTTTTTTAACCTTAGTGTATAGCCAACTATTAGAAGATGTAGAAGAGAGACGACGACAAAAAAAACAGTGACTTCGTTGATTGAAATAGATGGAGACGCAGGGATCCGCCTATGTCAAAGGTGGGATGAGAACCAGAAGTGAGACAGAGAAAAGGACTAAACGGTCTGTGCAGTCGTCATCCGTCAGTTTTTGCACTTCTTTACTATTGTCAGATGCCGCATACTCCACCGCCGACCAAAAAACTGAGCAGGGCTACGAGTCTGGACTCTCCGCCCGAGAAGACCATTTTTAGGATAGGTTCGTCCGATTTTTTTTCAATTGAATCAGAAAAGTCATGTCTTAACATGATAACGCCGCACCAGAAACCAGCTGAGTGCGATATCACATTCGTTGTTTTGCAAATGTTGCATAATAACCATACATGTCCGTAACAAAAAACATAACAAACGACACGGTTTGTATGCAAAAAAACTCTAACCCTCATCCGTATCTCATATTCGCCTGCCATAAGTTTTTGAAAAAGGGGAGATACTAAAATTATGCCTTACAATTGAGAAAGTTGAATATAAATGAACTTAATTTGAACTTTCTTCATCAATGGACTATATAGTAATTTCCAGACACTGTTGACCTTGACCTCCCTTCCACTACAAACGCCACAACTTCGACTTTGGCTGAAGAACAAAATCAGGATGAAGAGCACTCGGCTCCTTCTGTCTTGTTTCCATCTATGCGTCTGATGTTAGCAGCAATGCTTTGTTGTTGCTTTATCACCCTATCAATTTCTTCTTCTAACCTCGCCGTTGCACTCATATGTATGACATCTTGCCCAGTTCATGGGTATGGTGGCACTTTGGAGTGGCAATCTCAACAGGAGGGCTTAGTTTTAGCTGCTCAAAATGCTGGTTCACTCTTAATGATTGTGACGGGAATGTGGGCAGACAGATTAAACGGGAAATGGATGGTATTTATGGGACTATTTCTCTGCTGTATAGGTAATCTCATGCTGCCTCTGTTAGCTTCCAAATCATTCTGGTTCGCCGTCCTGGCCAGAATTTCTATAGGCGCAAGTGATGCATGCCTAATGCCAGCAGTCAATTCACTTATCACACGGTAAGAGAAATGAATAGGAAGCCGTAATTAATTTACGAATTAGATGGTTCCCACAAGCCGAAAGGCCAGCAGCAATTGGTCTTATTTCCGGAGGACGTCAAATCGGAACTCTTTTTATTCTTCCGACTGCTGGATACTTGTGTACCCGAAAAGACGTTTTAGATGGTTGGCCAGCAATTTTTTATTTGTCGGCAACGATTTCAGTGCTCGTAACAGTGTTTTGGATACCGTTTGGGGCTGATAAACCGGCAAAGCAAATTTGCATTTCTAGTAGAGAGAAAGAGTTCATTGAGACACGAATTGCCTGCGAATCAATTGGTAAACGAACAGACAGAACACGACGGGTTCCGTAAGTCATGAGACGGTGTTTCAGTTAAAATCTACAACATACCTGGTTATAGATACGGAGCAATGTTCCGTTCAAAACCACTTTGGGCATGCATATTTGCACTTATCTGTCATGAGTACCCCCTCGTGATAATGCTTCAATTCTTGCCGAATTATATGAGAGACGTACTAGAATTCGCTCCGACTAAAAATGGAATATTTGCTGCTCTCCCAATTCTGTGTTTGTTTCTTTCCAAAACTTTCTCATCTTCACTTTCATCGTATCTCACAACAAAACTTCGATTTGACAAAACATTCGTTTGCAAGGTTTGATATCGATAAGAAAAAAAAATTTTTCTACTGAGTTTTCAGTGTTTCAATGCAGTAGCATCAGCTGGGCTAGCCATCTGCATTTTCATGGTACCGTATTTCAATAAAGAAAGTGCATTCATGGCAGTTTTCTGTCTCTGTGGCGCAATGATCTTCGCTGGATTACACACACCAGGAGTGATCACAGCGATGGTGCAAATCGCCCCAGCATTCTCCGGCATCATAACTGGATGGTCTTTCTTTGCGGTAGCTTGGTTTTCTATCGGAAACAAAATATTGACGAAATACATTGTACAATCAGGTTAACACAACCATACTGATCGAAAATAAAGTGAGGACCTGTTTCAGGATCTGTTGCGGAATGGGGAATGGTCTTCCGAGTGTCAGCTCTAGTAGCTGCGCTACCTGTTATCGCTTTTACAATGTGGGGATCTGCAGAGCGAGAAGTAAGCGATAATCTCGATTCAAAATGTTGTTTCATGAAAAATATTTCAGTGGTGGGCGGCACCATCTTCTAAGTGTTCAGTTGCTTCGTTTCACAGACCCTCGATTAGAGATCGAAGCCGCGAGGTAATTTAGAGCGATAACAAAAAATTTAATAGCATCTCTATCAGATGTCTCGGGCAACATCTTCCACATCTCTTGGTCAACAGTCACGGGTTTCATCCAGCAGATGATATATTCCAAGAAATCACTCACATCATTATCAATATCTTGTACAGGCTTTCCTCTACTCCCAGCTCCATTACCAGGATTACGACATTTGGGCGGCATTGATCCCCAGTTGTTGCAAACTTGTCGTTCTAACTGTCGAATTTCGAACTTGCTGTAAAGATCTCGATTAACAAATAAATATGTCACCAAAAAGTCGATAAATAGAAAAACTTATATGCAAAATAAACTCTTAAATTTGTAATGTCATTCTGAAAACCAATAAAAACTATGTTTCAATAGAAGTTATCAGAATGGTGGTGGAAAACACGAGCTTTCATCTCCATTTTTGAATGCAAAAAAACATGCGCAGCGGAGCGCGTTTGCTTTTTGTCAACATCAACAACAAATATTAATCAACATTCTTATATATACAAACCAGTGGAACTATGTCCGTTCGGTTGTCACGATATTCGCAGCGTGGATATTCAAATCCCCGTAAACTTCTACTTTTACTAAAAAATAATTTTTTCTTAGAAATGAGTTTCATTTCTGAATATTGCGCCGCAGGCTCGCAGCCACGCTGGTAATTAATACAATTAATATTTATAATATTAATAATATCAAAATTAATTGTTAAATTAATAATTGTTGTGCGAAGAATTCAAACTACGTCGCGGGCGATCCGCCTTTTTTGATCTCCAAGCTACTTATTTCTGATTGCAGTGCGAAGCGAAAGTGGGAGGACCACCCGTGGAAAGAAACATTTAAATTCCTTGCACAACCGTTATTAATTTGACAGCTATTTAAATTTCCATTTATGATATACTCTCAAGACGAAAACAATTATAAATCTCATTTTCAGTTCAACTCTAACAAGTCCTTGCAAAAATGCTCGAAGACGATATCAAAAATCGTTATCGTACTCTCATCTTCATTCAATATGAGGTTTTCGATGGAAAATCAGTCGAAGAAGCATTCAAAAGTTTCTGCAAAGTTCTCGGAAACAATTTAATGGAATATCATGAATTCGAGTATTGGTATTACCGATTCAAAAATGAAAATTACGATTTGGATCACGACAGGAGCAAAGATCCAAAGAAACCTGAATTGATGGATATCCCATTGGAAATTGTGGAGATGATTATTAGAAAATTGACTTTGGAAGAAAAGTAATAACGAATTAATTTAATACAGTTGATGGTTTTTTTTTCAGATTGGTTCTTCGAAATGTTTCCAAGACAGTTCGTAATGTTGTAGACAACATGAAGTCCACTTTCGACGATTGCTATTTGTTTATTGATAACAGAGACGACTACTATTCGGTAAGAGTCTTCAACTCCGGAAACTATGAAGAAGTGAAATGGAAAAGCTGGAAAAAATTATTGAAAGACTTTGTGACTATGATGAATTGGCCAAAAGTGAAATGGGAATTCATAGAATTCTCTATCAATATCGATCTAAACGAACAAGATACTACTCTGTTTCTCGAAGCTTTCAAATCATTAAACCATCAAATTCCAGTTTGGGATGTCTGTATTTTCCCATATGCTGGTAAATTTATTGACGTCTTTCCGTATGTAAAACCAGGATTTCTTGAAAAAATTTACATCTTCGGCGAAGATGACTACTTCAACTTCAATGAAATCGTCAAATCGGATCAATGGAAACAGGCTAAGCATTGCGAAATTCATCTAATTGAGCTTTCGATTGAAAGCAATTTTCATTTCGAAACCATCACAGTTTTTGTGTCAAAAATGTCAGTTGACGATGTTCGGAAACTGAAAAATGTGAGTTCAGTTGTGATTTTTCTCAACTTTCGTTTACTTTTTTTTTTACCTTTTAGGCTCTTTTTGCTTCTCCCAATTTTGAATATTGTGAAGTGACAATTTATAATGAAGATGATGAGGACGGAGTTCGAAATGCATTTGAAGATGAAATTATCCCAATTCCGGGAACAAATCAATTGTTTAAATACGAGTTTGATGGCGAAGATTATTTCAGTTTTGCCTTCATGAAAACTACCGCTTAATTCACTATTTTTCACCTAACATGTCAAATGATTGTAATTTATAGATCCTCCGATTGTAAATTTTCTATTGCACCCATTCTCGAGATCTCCCCCGAAAAATGATTCCCACTAATTTCGTTCATCAAAAAGAAATGAATTCTAAACGACAGCATTCGTCTCCTACAGAATCAGAATCACAGGGCTTAAGAGAAAAAATCTACAGACACCACTCGTTTCGTTTTTTTTTTCAAAGGAGAAGATTCAATGTAAGAATGGGAAAACAAACACATAAATTTAACTTCATTTGTTCGATCACTAACGGCTACTATTTTCTTTACTAGCTTTACGATGAACTTTCTTGGTTCGAGTTGATTGAGCAGGCGACTTTGTTTCCTTTTCAGCAGCCTTCGGTTTGTACTCATCGTTGGTTTTTGTATCAAAGGAAGAAAGGGTGAATCCAGCGTTTTGGTGCCATTCATAAGCTTGTTTTCCGAACCTGAAAAAAAAAAACTTAAGAATGATAAAATATGAATAGTGAGCTGACTTGAGTACACATGAAGAATAAGCATCTCTCTTGTCCGTGTATTTGGTGATGATGTTAATCAACCGAGCTTTACAATCGTTTTTGGTTTTCTCCAAAGATAACCCAGATTGACTTGGCTCCATGGAACCCGGTCTAATCGATTTAGTGCCTGTATTGACCGATTCAAACTTTTCCAGAGCATTCAAGTAAATATATTTGGCTTTAGCATACTCCCAATACTCTTCACCAATAAACTTTGTAAGAGGTTTCAAAGTTTCCAATTGATTCCTAACGTACTTGTCTTGCTCTTCGGCTAACTTCTTTGTGGACCTAACGCCTTCATCTAATGAATCAATTTTCAATTCTTTCAATCCGTGTTTCTGGAAAGCATCGTATACTGCAAGGAAATCAGAGCAATGTTGATATCCAGGATCCACTGGAATTTTTGACGGAATCGAAAGTGTTGCAAGCTGAAATTATGAAATATTGATATTAAGTTTGGAAACAGGGGAATATTCACCGATTCAGCGTCAGCTTTGCTTCCCACCAGAAGAAGCATCAATGAAGAATGAACTTTGTCAGAACAGTTTTTGAAGCTTTCCATGTTCTTGCAAGCGGCACGAATATCTGATTCTACTGCCTTCGGAGCTTTTTTCTTCTTCAACAATCCGATTCCTTTCTTTTGAACAGTTATATTGGTTCCATAAAATCCCTTTTGAAATCCATCATCAAGTTGACTCCTAGGAGCTCTTGAGCTTCTTGTACTGTACGATGAAGCCATCGTGTTGTCAAATTGTACAGTTTAATCCAGAAAACTGATTAGCAATGTGAAATGATTTAGAAGTGATACTGATTGCTTATCTATCCGGGTTTTTGAAGATTTTTCTTATAATCCAGTTGTTTAATTTGAGAATTTCGGTCACGTAAAAATTATTTATTCGCCAAAAATTTGCTATTCAATGGTTCGAGAAACAAAGAAGAAATATGATAGAAAATGAAAGGAGAAGTCTAGGTGTTCATTTTAACTTTAAACGAAAATAAAAGAAAGAATGAATGGGAATTCATTGAATTCCAAAACCCAAAACCATTTATATTCTTTGTTACTTTTGGCAGTACTACTTACTTAGTAGTACTATAAAATCAATTAAACCGTGGAAGTTCATGGGTATGGTGGCACTTTGGAGTGGCAATCTCAACAGGAGGGCTTAGAATTCCATTTCTTGTGAATCCTATTGATGATATAATCAGTTAAGTAAACTATTCGCGTTCATGATAAGAGTTTGGAGTGGTAATAGAGTTATAAAAGGTCTTTATCATGAAAATGTTTTTCAAAAAAACTTATCGATCAAGTGGTTTTCTCATTAGTTTTATCCCATCTCATTCTCTTTTCCTCTTTCTTCTACAACCCATATTTCATCCAATTTCCGGACCAGGCGACCTTTTTGGTCCAATCGTTTGTCGTGCCCCGTCGTTCTTTGTCTCCTTTCGTCCATCTTTTCTTCTTCAAGTCGTTCCCTTTTTCCTAGACTTCAGAATACAAATTCTTGTGACTTTTTTTTTCAGAAATGTATCCGTTTTTTTTAGTTCTGGAAAGAAACCACATAGTATATTGACTTTAGAAAAGGGGTTAATCAAAGTTGTTGAACATAAAAACAGAAACTCATTTCCGTTGAGACCACCCACTTTCTCTTTTTACCACCACCGCTTTTCAGCTACGTTTTACTATGTTATTCTCCTCGAATCATTTATCTTGGAATTACAGCTCTCATAACTGTTATTCCTTCACACATTTCAGCAAAATTATTTGTGTGTACCCTAGATGCATATCCTTTCTCTTGGTACCTGAAACAAAAACCTTCTCTGGTTTCGTTCAATTTTACTTGCATTTCTGTTTGCTTTTCAATTTTAAGAGCACAGAGATGCCAAGTATCTCCAAAGAAGAGCTTCTGACATTGGAGAGTTTTTGTATCCGAAAGAAGCAAAGGAATAACTCAATTCGATTTTGAAGGCGGCGAAGTGAGAAGTGTCTCTCTTCTAACTTCATGCCGAAAGAAGAAGTTACACATCAAATTGTTGATTTTTTGGAATTCTTTTCTCTTCTCTGACCAGCATAAGTATTTTTCATCGAAACCATTGACACGATAGTAGAATTAACATAGGAGCACTTCAGTTATCCGATAGTTGCTTTGATTGTTTTATTGTAAGATCAACCCAAAGTTATCTGAAACCGAATATTTGTTTAAATATCCTTCATTTCAAATCAGAACCATAAGGGAATATAAGATTTTCAGTTTCATTATTACAGTAATCTGTACTGTATCTATAATTAATCTGTACCGTTACCAGCATCGACAGAGTTATCCGAAAGAAAACACGACGAAGTTAGTAGTGAACCCAATTAGTAATCGTCGTAAGTCCTCACTTTCCATTTCACATTTGACTTTTATGGAGTAAAAGCCATTGTCTCTTTGCTCCCTGACTCTGTCTCCAAATGTACTCGTTTCCACTCAACTAGTCAGTCCATTCATTCCTTTCATCCACCCTGCCATCTCGATCAGAAACGTTTTTTTTTTGTTCAACAGAGCACCGCCCGTTAGAAGAATTGGCTTTGTTGTTAGTCACTTTTTTTGTGTGTATGTGAGAGTGCCCTCGGGGAAAAGGTGCATGATGACGGAGCCGTTTTTTTCAACATCTTCCAAGGAATGTCGTGATTTTTTCATGAGTTTTCCCACTTTTAGTGGATGAATGTGAGAATAGTATAACGAATCTTTTAGTGTTCTTACAATATCAGTAAGTGAGTTCATTTTTTGAAAAGCATTCGAAATTTCACGTCTTCTACTGATGTCTCCTTTCTTATTATAATTCTGTGTTCATGAATTGCAAGGTGTTTTGTCTACCTAGTGAAATATACGAATCGTAATCTCTGAATTGTACGATGTCGCGTACAATATAATCAAATTCGATCTTTAGATCAAATGCACTTTTGTTTCTGACGTGATTTGTGTTGACAGTACAATTTTGCAGTGAAATTGTGGTAGTTACAAATCTTTCTACTATACTGAGTAACTAGGATTCTCACTTTGAACTTTCGGTTGGCACAAGACACAAGAAGTCTGCGAATTTTTTGTAGCCTCTGCAATCAAAGTGGTTCAATTCAATATTTACCAGATATACTTGAAGATCTAAAATCTTGTTTCGTCTTAGTTCTTCTAATCAAGGGTGCTACCAAGTGAGCACAGTTATTCTGTGCCCATATCTCGATTATTCATTAGTCTTTTGAAATTCCTTTGTAATGTTTTCTGTCTATCTGCTCATTGTGTGTTCTTCCAGCAATCTGATCTTTCCAAAGTTCAAGAATGTGAATGGATGATAGGAAAATGAGCTCCACCTCTTCATTCCTTCTCCTCTTTTCCTCCTTCCTCCTAAACTCCGCCCCATTTTTTCTCTTCTTCTTCCGTTTTTCGCTTCTTCGTCACATAGACTGAGACAGAGAAAGAAATATTGTGCTCTTCTACTGCTGGTGGCTGCATGTTGTCACTGGCTCCTTGATACCCTCTTGTCCCTCTCTCTCTCTCCCTTTTCTTTTTTTTTTGGACCATCCTATAATTATTGTAGTCCTGACTCTAGTCTCCACGACAACACCTACTCTCTTGCTTCTCGATGTGGTCGATGTGAACGAGGCATCAACCAATGCACCTGAATTCATTCTTTTCTACTCTCTCACATCTTCTCATCCTATCTGAATTCAAATCGGAATCTCCATCCGAACTTCCACGAAGACCACCACGACGACTACAAAAGTTATGCGATTAATATGGATTTGTATGCTGTGGGCGGCTCTCGTCATTTCTTTGGCTTTAGCAGGTGAGCTTCGTTTTCTTCATTTACTTCTTCCTGTAGATTTCTTTTCAAAAAAAATGAATATTCATTTGAGATGGGCTCAGATATTATTGAAAGCATGGGCTTTCAAGAGAGCATCTTTTGCTACTAGTGATTCATAAACGTGTATATATTCTAATCCCTTATAATTCGATGATTCTTGTTCTCTCTTTTTATCCTGAGATCTCGGATTTAAAAATAAAAAAATATAGTATGTCAGTATGTTTTTTCATTTCTCTGAAATCTCCGAAGAATTAGAAAAACTTGAAAATAACAACGAGAGGTATAGAAAATGCTGAAGAATATCCACAATTGAGCTAATCAGAGATTTCGCATTTTTTATGCATCTTCGCGAGATTTCTTAGTTTTCGTTGCAATAAACTCAAAATATATTTGAAGTATCATTTAAAACAAAAGTTTGAAAAAGAAACGATTTGAGGTGAATGATTTGAGAAGAAAACGAGACAGAGGGAAGTAAGATTCCAGATGTCCGAATGGAAGAATCGGCTTTTTTCTCTTTCACAACGAGAAATTAATGGCAATGCTTTTCGTTTTATTTCTTGCCGCCAGTCCGACGACCAACTGTTTTCTATCTTTTTGTCGAACTCTCGTCTCACTCAAGACTCATCTGATTTATTCGTTGTTTATCGTCATCATCTTCATCAACATCTATTAGTTTTCCGGAATGAAGTAGAAGAAAAAAAAACACAAAGAGATAAACTGAGAAAAACTGAGAATCAACTAACCGCAGACATGTTTTTATCATATATATCACTTGAAGTAATCCATCATTGTCACCTTGATTTTAAATTGAGATAAGTGTCAGGGGTTTGGTCGAATTTCAGAGGGAACAGATTGAATAGTGTAGAAAACTTTTTTCATCTCAAAACTGAGTTGTAAACATATTTTTTCTGGAAAAAAAAACTAAAGAGATACTTGTCATTTGATCTCTGAGATTCCGAATCTTTATCACCATTCTCTTTTTTTTCCCATTCATCCCATTCCAAAGTAATAGTTATATTTTGATTGTTTTCGTTTCTTCCATCGTCATTTTGCATTCCACTATTGTCCTCCTTTTTTCGTCTTTTTCTAGTCTTTCTACTTCCAATATTTTCGAAGAAATTCAAAAAGCAAGTGAGTATGTAGTCGAGGATTATTTGTATCTCCTCCCTTTCTGCCACACAGCTTCTTTATCCATCGTGGGAACATCAGAAAATGCTTTGCGTGTCTTTGTGCACTTTTCTAGTAGTCGTCGTCAAATTACACACACCCACTCTTTTCTTTTTTTCAAAAAAAACCATCTTCATGCACTTTGCACTTCGAATCCGGGACCGGAATCCTTCTCACCTTTGGGTCTTTCCTTCATTTAGTCTAAAAGCTTCCCGTGCACTTTTATACTGAATTGTTTCGTTTTCTTCTATTATCGAATCCCATAAAAATGGAGAGCTTCCGGTCGTGCACTTATAGAAATAGTCAAAAGTCAAAACCGAATTTAATTCAAAAAAGTTTTTCAACTTGAAATTTGGCTCTAAAAGGACCTACCAATATGTCCATTCTACAGCCATAGATTAATTGATTATGCGCGTAATTCATAAATTATGAGCGAGATGAGCGAAGTGGATGGGAGGCTTGTTCTCTCTCATTTTCATCTGGATGTGCACTTTCCTCAACTATGCATTGGACAGGCTTGGTTTTGAGTGAGAAACAGAGTCATTCAGTTTTTAAGTGACCCAATAATGACTAAGACATTGGTCCGGCCGGAAGTCGATGCCACAGGCGAGTCAATTGTTTGTTTATACAAGTCGAATGGCATGCGGAAAAAGGTTTTCGAAATGTCTCCAAAGCAGCACAAAAACGAGAGAAAAAGAAGGAGTCCATTAAGAATAAGAGGGGAAGAAAATGCCTTTTTATAACTTTCGGGTGAAAAAGAGAAATTCATAAATGCCGTCCTGAAGAATACAGATACCGTCGTTGTCTTTGAGAAATGAAACTAAAACAAAAGTGGTTTTAACTTTATATGATTTGTGGATTCATACAATCCAGATATTTTAAAACTGAATCCTAATTGAACGTCGGAAAGATATTCTCTAAGAGCATAATTTGGGTTTCATTCAGATAAATTTCTCACAAACCACCCGTACTTATGAAATGCCCCTTTTTCACCCCAAAAATGTCTCACAGGAAGTATTTTTGGTTCATTTTCCTGCACCCGTTTTCCACTTTTCTTGTCTATTCCTTCAGAGTACACCTATTTTGTCATGGAGATCATTCACACCAAAACGATCTTCTTTGTCCTTTTGAAATAAAAAAAGTGGGAAAAGATAGGGGCACATTTTTCGAATCTTTTTTTTTTGTTTCGGTCAAGGTCCTTCTTCATTTGCAATTTGATAAACGAAACGAGGAGAGTTTCGTCAAGGAAGCGGGGATAAAAAGAAAGAGAAAAAAGAAGAAAACGAGAGGGATCCCCCTGGGTACATTATATCTTAAACGCCTCTTTTCTCTCTCACACATAAAAAAAAAGAGAAAACCACAGGATCACGTTTTGTCGTTTCCTATGTCAAAAGTATATGGCAAAGGTCAGATTTTGAGAAATGGTGATGGGATTGGGAATTTCCAAAGTCACCGTAACCATATGATAAACATTCTAAGCTCGAACTTGATGAAATCAGCAGAAACATTTTCTTGTCGAATCATGAAGAGTCAAGCAAACTGTTATTTTCAGGTGGTGATCAAGTGAAATGCTTCTGCGATCGAGATTCTTGCGACGACAATCTACTGTGCCAAGGCGACTTTTGTTTTATTGGGTTACATCGCAGCGATGATCGTAAGTTTTCATTTTTCAAATGTGTTCTCAGAAAGTAATTCAACGGAAAACCAAAAAAAAAAAATGTAATTCAGTCGAGTCGAGATTAACTTGAGACCGCAGAACGCTTTT
Organism: Caenorhabditis doughertyi; assembly: GCA_963572265.1. Taxonomy (NCBI): domain Eukaryota; kingdom Metazoa; phylum Nematoda; class Chromadorea; order Rhabditida; family Rhabditidae; genus Caenorhabditis; species Caenorhabditis doughertyi. Next base: position 15,701,418 of record OY751556.1, on the reverse strand, counting down.
GATTGATTAAATATTCGAATGATTTATTAAAACATAAAGATATAAAAAATAAAATGTGTTCGAGTAAAAAGAATGTATGACAGCTGAAGATTACATGTAATTTATGTTCTATAACGACGACAGAAACAAAAAGACGACACGAATTATCAGTGAGTTCAATCAGAGCTCTTCACTTCCATTCATCTTGCTCTTTCAAGCCAACACCACCACCACTACCACACGGGTTCTTCTACTCGGCGGCTCGTTTTTGGAGCTTTCCTTGAGAAAAACATGACGCATTGATGTGGCAGAGTGTGGGTGCAGTTGGCACGCCAATTCCCGCGGGACACTCCCAACAAAAGAGGAGACGAACCAAAACAAACTTTTTTGTCGATCTCTTCCAATTCTTATCCTCAACACTACAGACTTTTCTTTCATCTCCTGTGAGCCTCACAAATTGTGTCATTCACACACACACACACACATACACAAAGTAGAGTAGTGAATTCAAATTTGAGGAATTGGATAGAGACTAGACAATTCAAGGAGACATTCTGTCTCCGTTTCTCGATTAAATGTAATGTTTCGGTGCATTTCGGTGGGGATGAGCGCCCTTCAGGCGTGTTTTGGGTGCAATTGGGCGCGAAAAAGTTCTAGAACCACAATGATGTTTTTTGGGATTTAGGAAGAAAACTGAGGGAATTAGAGAAGAAAGGTATATTGATGTTTTATTTTAGGAGACGTTCCACGGCTACGACAACATTGCGGGACAGTAGACGAGCTTCCATTTCTGAATGCTCATGTAAATTGTGACGAACGACAAGATAACTGGCAAGAAGTTTGTAGATGTTCTGAGGATTTCTGCAATACTTTTGCATTTCTGAGGTCTTCAATTGATGTTCGACCAGATCCAAAAGATTCAGTTCAGTTTGTGAAACAAGATGCACAATACCCAATTGAACATAGACCACAAGTAAGCATTTTATCATATTAGTCTTTATTAAATAATTACATTTTCAGCCAGAAGTTGTGTATCGCCAACATAACTCATCATTGATTGTGCTTCTGGTAATCATTCCACTGTCAGTTGGCGGTTTTGCCGTTTGTCTGATATTTTTGAATTACCACTGCAAGATGTGTTAATGTTTACATCTTCATCTTCATCTCAAATGTACTTTCTGTTCACATTTCAGTCAGTTTTCAGGGACCATGAACCCGTTTTAAATCAGTCCGTTGTTAGGTCCATTCTTTTTCTCGCCTTCTGTGATATTTATGATTTTTCAATCCGTTTTTCTCTTTTCCTCTCAATAAATGTATTTGACTTATTCATTCATTCATAAATAATTTACTAGCTGAAAGCAGTTATGGCAAGGATTTGAAAGTATCATAAAAGTAAGTAATGAATCAAACATAAAAACACGTATTTTTAACCGATTGATAGCCAACTCTGTGAACGAGGAGGTCGTTCTCGATCACGGTTGAGCATTGAAATATCATGCATTGGTGGACGATTGAAATCTGAACAAACAGAAACATCATCTCGAGAAAATACACGACGAAGTCCCGATTGCCGACTTCGACTTTCAGTTATTGTAGTTGTATTTGATGGAGTTTGTGATCGATCCTTGGGTTGATTACGGTAGTAACAGAACTGGAATATGGAAGTACATTGATGGTAAGTGGTAATAAAAGAAGAAAACTTACACATGAGAAACAGACTAAGCAAATCACACATAATAAAAATATCGATGCTGCGAGTAGGATCGCTGAAAACAGAATAGGATATTTCTCTCTTTGATAATGAAACAAACCATATAAAATAACTTGTGCAGTATTCCTAGTTCCACGCTCATTTGAGACGTGCAAAGCTGTTAAAGTATGGGGTTCAGCTATCAATTTCTGCCCTGCTAATGTCATTGACAACTCTCCAGTCGACACCTTTTCAGATACTTCTCTGGCAAATCTTCTTGCATCCACATCTCGAATCGTGAATTTAACAGTATTGTCTTCACGAAGAATGACGTCTACTATTGATCCACGTGGTATTTTGAATCGTTCCACAAGCATATTAATTAATTGTCTGAAAAAAAATCATGAGTTCGTTTCATTTCAGTTTGATATCTTACATTTCAGCATCTTCCATTTTTGAAGTTGGTATTTTTCCTCCAGTAAGAGAAAAAGCTATTTGATAAGACTCAGTTGGAACAGGAGCACTTGCATGATCATAAGGAGATGATAAATCGAGACCGATTCCTAAATTATAAAAATACTCGAAATCTTCTTTTTCTCAATTCTTACCAGCACAGAAGTTATCACAATCGTCCCGCGTGGCAAAGTTATTCAAGTTTCCAGAACATCCACCGTAGTCAAATGGGGCACAACTGTGGCTCAAAGAAGAATAGAAGAATCGGGATACTGTAGCAGTACATGGACCATCATCCCGTTGTAGATTACATACATATCGTTTGGATACACAACATATTCCCGACTTGCGACCCGGCATTGTTGAACAGTAATGGGTGGCAGGACATCTGAATTCGAATCAAAATGAGCCGTTCAGCTGTTGGCCACTTACCCGTTGGTTAGAACAGTACATGATAATGGAGTTCCATCAGAAAGAGAGGAGAATGGATCTCCATGAGGGCAGGAAAGACCATTATGTTCTCCTATACTTTTAATTGAATTGGCTCCTGGACAACAAACTCCATGCATATTATCATCAAATGCAGTACAGTAATATCCCATTGGGCATACTGTATTCTGAGTGCAAGAGTATTGTTGTCTAGTTCGAGTTTCAATTAATGGACGAAGACCACTGTTACAAGGGGATTTTTCGCATGTTGGAACAGGGAGACACCATCTATCCGGACAATCAGCTCTTCGTAGAATACAAACTTTTCCATTTGGACAATCGACATGTTCACATGCAGATTTACAGATACATTCTGCACGTGGACAACCGATTGAATCAAGAAGAAGACCATATGGGCATAAGCTTGCAGAACATTTTGATAGACACATTGATTGAGCTGAAAACGTGAATGTGAAACAATATTTGTGAGCTCCATTAGATATTCATAATATGTAACGGAGAAAAAAAAATCGTAGATCATCTACAATTGTATATTCAGAGTTCTCACGAGTATTTTCGTATAATTTACTCACATTTGCACGCATTCTTTGTTTTCTTCTTTCGTGTTCCATGAATCTCTTCTCCACTCAATTCATCTACACACCAGCATCGTTTGTTGTCGCATTGAGTCTTTTCGTAGTTTCCATTTTTACTACAAACCGGCAATGGGGACTTTAGGATGGCACCATTTTGATGTAGATATTCTAGAGCGATTCTCATTGTGGTACAATCTGAAAATGCAGTAGTGTGAATGAGTTTCTATTGGAATTCAGAGCATACTTGTCGAAAGTGACATTGGAATAGCTTCAACTACAACTGGTCTATTTCCTCGTTGTAGGGTTGTAGTTGTCTCAACTTCTTCTGGAGCTGATGCTACTATAGCTGGAGCAATCAGATTTAAAACAGAAGATTGAGTTGGCTTTTGATGACAACAAATACCTTTCTGGAAGTTCATTATGTTGATTGATATGTAATAACAAGCCGTTAACCAACCTCTGTTGTAGGATTGATGACGCATTTCGAGTTCTTTCCACATCCGCCATCATTTTCACAGAGGATAACGTTTCGATAAAGATCTCTTTGAGGTAATTGACATTGTACTTCGACACAAAAAGGTACATCAGGACAAGGATTTGAAGTACATTCAACTCTTCGAAGAGCACATTCCATGTTGAAAGGGCAGTTAAATGTCTGAAATTGTGACAAATAAAATAATCATTCATTATCTTTTCACTCACATTACAAATATTATTACATTCACAGACACCATTTGCTGGACACCCACTTCCATCAGTTCGAATTCCATAAGGACAACGATTCTCAATACATTGAACTGAACAACTCTTCGGTGAATTACAATCTGGTGGTTGAAGGCCAATTGTGAACATTCTTGTTCCTATTTCCTCTATTCCAGTTGCCACATCTACGCACCAACATTGACTGTAATATTTCAAATTGAAACATTGTCTGATTGAAATAGACCTACTTTATTCTAGCATCACATTGATATCTTCTGAACAGTCCTTCGGGTGTGCATTGAACTGGAGGAATGATCAAATTAACGATTTCAGCGGCCAGGTTAGATTCGAAAGCTATCAATCTGTGGATACAAGCGGTTGCTATTCTAGGGGCCGAACACATTTTTCCACAAGAAGCAGTGCAACATTTCAAGAAACCGTGACATTCGGAATCTTGACTGCATTGCTCTGAACAACCAGGATTAATAAGAAGCTTAGGACAAGTTCCAAGTTTGGCAAGAACCGGAGATACAGGGAGAACTGCATGATGTTCAACGATGACATTTTGGATTTTCGAAGCTTTCTTTTCAATTTTCAAAGAACTGAGGGTTGGTCTTCTTGTTGTCTTCGTTGGTTTGGAATTCGGCTTTACTGGTTTTATTGCAGCTTGCCCTGAAAAAAACATTTTTTATTTTGTGTTCATTGATGCTCATGGTCTAAAAAGAGAATCATACTTGTTTCAAATTGACAACTTGTTCCACATCCATTAAAGCAACATGAAGAATGAGTGCAATCGTAATGATGTCTACATCCAACAACACAAGAAGATCCATCTACAGACGCTATCATAACAGGAATAACGGGGCATCTGAGAGATTGTTGAGCAAGTTCTGGCGTTGAACAACAGAAAGAAATATCAGAATAACCACTATTTTTGCAATGATAACCAGCTGGGCAAGGTGATATGAGTGAGCATGTTGCAAGAAGAGAATGTTCAAGAGAAAGAGGTTCTCCACTGCCACACATGTTTGGAATACCTGGAAATGGAAAAATAGGAAAAAAAACAGAATAAAAACAAACATTTAGCAATAGGTCGACATTCTTGAGTAGTACACTTCACAGGAATCATTCGGCATACATTTCCTGCTGGACAGTTCATAAATTCGCATGGGGAAATACAATCACAAATTGGGCATCCCTCGTTATCACTTTTGAATCCATAGACACATTTTTCAGCACAAACTCTCGTGGGACATAATCGAGGGCTATCACAATTAGGAACTCTTGTTGACTTCGTTCCAGCTATTTCCTGACCTAATCGATCAACACACCACATTAACCCAAAGTGCGATTGAACTTCGTCAAAGTTTCCAGAAGCATCACATTCAGGAACAAATACTCCCGAATCTTTTTCATTTGATTCTGATCTAAACTTGTCAAAATTCAATAAAATAATAGGCAAATAAACAAACCCTTCACTTTCTGCAATCGTCAAAGCGGATATTCTCTGATGAATGCAAAGTGGAGCTTTGTTCGGTTGAGTACATCTCATCACACATCCATCAGAACAACATTTATATAAGGATGGACAGTCATCATCATTCTTGCAGTCAGCAATTGTTGGCCGTTGAAGACAGAATGCTCCAAGTGGAGCAACATTCAGACATTCCCCAAAGTGAGATTCAGAAGCAGTTTGAAGAATTGGAACTATTGACCGAGTATTGGATGAAGTGACACAAGTGAGCCCACATCCATTCCAGCAACATTTTGAGCTATGATCACAGTCTGAATCTGTTTTACACTCCTGAACACATTTTTCAACTTTTGCTGTGTTAAGTTCCGTCACTTTTGGACACGATCCAGTGTGTATCTCTGGTACTGAAAATGAAAAGTCATCAATTGAGTCGATTCAAATGCATTCGAACATACTCTCTCCAGTACAACAAAATCCAAAATCTTGAGTGAGCATCGAACAATGAGTTGTCATCATTGGATCATAGCAATCATTACTTCTAAAGCATTTCTTCAAATGAAGAGATGTTTCATTTTTAACAGCTTCGGATATTGGACATGGATTGATAACACATCTCGGAATCTGTAATTATGTTTTTCGAATTTGCATTGATTTTTTGAAAAATACCGTTGGGCATGGTTTTGTGACACAGGGGACTGTAGTTGGTTCACATAAAGAATCATCTGGACATGCAACTCCTTCACAGGGATCAACACATTCACATGTTGCACATCCTTTTTTATCCTTTTTGTGTCCATATTCACATCCAATTGGACCACATTCCAATTTCTCACATGGTTCTGAAAGAGAAAATAAATCTTCTATACATCTTTGCGTTTCTGTTACCCGGACAGTTCGGTGTAATATCTTCGCCAGTTCTAGTTCCATCAACATAATTTCCTTCTTCATCTACACACCAACAGAATTCGATATCACATTGAATTTGCTCAAATGAACCATCCGGACGACATTTTATCAAATCCATTTGACCCATTTTCTGGAGATTTGTCTTTCGAACAAGGCATTTACTTGTTTGAAGAGGATATGCACACGCTTTCACACATCCATCGTCACAACATTTTGCAACTCCTGCACAATCTGTATCATATTCACACGTGTTCTTTCTGAATACAATTCAATTTCATCAATGATATTGAAGAAAAAACTCACTCTAATCGGTTACATAAAACTCTTTGTTCAGAAATGCAAGTTCCTGCTTTCTCGAAGATTTCTCTTGAAATCTCTATTAACGGCGTTGTGATGTCTCTACAAGATGCCCCACATCCATCAAAACAACACTTCTGATGACCATTACAATCATCATCCACTTTACATGACACTCTGCACATTTTAGCATCTAAGCTGATAGCTATTGTCGGGCAAGTGCCAGCATGTCGAACTCGATCAGGAGAAGGACAACAGATACCTCCAGAAGCTAATCCTAATCTATGACACCAATGAGTCGAGGATGGACATTCTTCATCTTTTGTACAACTTTCCACATTTCCGATACTTGAGATGTAAGGTTCTCCAGAAGGACAGAAGTTAAGGACACATCTTGGTTGAGGAACACAGTTCCCTGTTTGATAACATTGAACAGAACTCATTACACAAACACTTCCTTGAGGACATTTCACTTCTTCGCATGGGTTTTTACATTTGCAGGTTGGACATGAGTTTGGTCCTTTTTCAAACCCAAACGGGCATGCAACTTTACAAACTAGAGGTTCGCACGGATTTCGACCTTAATTAAACTTTTCAATTTTAGAGGAATAACAATTGAACTCACTTTCACAGTTTGGTTTTCTTCCAATAGCTCTTGATCCAGGAAGTTCTTCACCGGTGGCTATGTCAACACAGAAACAACCTTCATCATCACATTGATACTGTTCAAAATTACCGGCTCTATCACATTTCATTGCGTTTCTTAGGGAATAAAGCTCAGCCGTCAGAGCCAAATGGAAACATGCTGTAACATTTTCCTTCGAGCTATGTTAATCCTTTCCTACTTACGTGTACTTCTAACAGGATATTTACAATTAGTAGAACACCCTTGTCTACAACATCTCTTCATTCCAGCACATTGTGAATCCGAGTGACATTCTGTTGTACAACTGATATTTGCTACAATGATATCTGCACAATCAGCAACCAATGAACTCAAATGTCCTTTGTTATACTTTTCAACATCTCCTGGTTGATAATGCATTATCGGTTCAGTAATTGGCTTAACCGGCTTCCTGATAACATAATCCTCAGGCTGAGTGCATGATAACGTACATCCATTGAAGCAGCACTTTTCATCTTCAGAGCATTCGTGGTCAGAGTGACAAGAGTTTTCAGGATATAGAATACATTTCAATTTATCCGCGGATTGTGATGGACATCTGCCATCTCTAGTCGAAGATGCCGGACCAGAACAACAAAAACCAAGACCGTTGTATCCAATCTGAATAAAAAACTGGTGATTCTTTTGCTAGTTTTAATTTGAAACTAACATTCGAACAAGTTCCATCTGGACAATCCTTATCATTAGAGCATAACGCAGTTATTCCATTTGCAAGGCGAGATGGTGGTCCATGTCGACAGGGATTCAGAAGACCTGTAACTTTGGATAATACGAGAGTTACTCGAAATCTCTCACTTACATCGTGGGACTGGTAAGCATGGAGGATTCGCACAATCAGGTTCTACCAGTTGGCATTGCTCCCAACTATTTTCACATTTCACATTGTTACAGATATCCAAACAGGAGCAGGTAGATATTGGACACCCAAATATATCCATAACATGACCATGTGTACATTGATTGTGGCATTTTTTGGTACAGAGACGAGGTTCTGACAGTATTACTTTATGTTTGATTTCGATGAATTAAGTTACCTCTGCACATATCCATTCTACGTTGCTCGCGGCTTATTCTAGTTCCGGCTATTTCTGATCCATAATGAACATCAACACACCAACAGAATTGAATATCACATTGGATTGAAGAGAACCTTCCATTTCTTTCACAAAATGGAGCATATTCATTTGGAAGTCTTTTATCTTTTAATTTCGAAATAGCTAATACCATATGAATACATCCAGTAGCTTTCAATGGCTCCATACATGTGGATCCACAAGCATTGGGGCAACATTTATCAACACTTCCACAGTCGAGATCATTTGCACATTGTTTTTGATCACTACATACTGATTTGTTTCCTGTTGGAGAAGGACATTGTCCTACTTTTGTTGTAGGAAGAGGACGAATTGGAGAAGGTGTTGGAAATAAAGTGTTTGCAAGATTTCGAATCGTTGGAGGAATTGGAGTAATGTTGAAATGAGTTGAACCAATATTCGAAACTGCTTTTATCAATCGTTGAAATGATCCAGGAATATTAGAAGATGAAGAAGGAGAAATTGGTTGAATTGGTTGTTCTCCACTAATTGGAAAACTTTTTGCAATAGGAGCAACACATTCACGACCACAACCATTTGAACAACAAATCAATCTTCCACTACAATCAGAATCCTTCTCACATCGAAGAGCACAAATTCCACCGGTTAGTCTTGGACATTCTTCTCGATTTGAACCTGAAAAAAACGATTTGAAGTGAGTGTACTCCCCCATACATAATTCAATATTCTTTATCCACAAAAAAAACCATACACTAAAAAGAACACAAAATATATACACAAAAACGTGTCCGAATACTAGCTGCCGGTAGTAGCCAGATAATTGTCACCTCTCTCTCTTTTTGGAAGAGAGACTAGTCACGCTCTATAATTGGACAGAGAGAGGAAGAGAGAACGAATATGAAGATACTTACCGAACTTTGGAATACAACGTGCTTTCACACCAATTGCTATGCAACTTTCCGAAGGTCCACATATTGTAGTCTGGAAAAAATAAGAATTGGAAGAGGGAAGAATTTTTCAAGGGCTCTTATTTTCTATTAGAAGAGCAGATGAGAAAGTGGACACTTTTTAATCCAAAAGTTTCTAATTAAATCAAAAATTACCTGGCATGGGTCCATTGCACAGGTGCAGATACATTGTTGTAAAATGTCCCTAAGGTACCCATATGGACAAAGTAAGTTACAATTAGAAGGCCGTACAGGACATACATTGAGAACATTTGAGGGTAAAAGATCTACAGAATTTGAAACAAAAGGTTTCAGAATTAGAAGATACAGTAACCACATTATTGTTCATTTGACATCCGGAAGTGATAAGAAGTTTAAGAAAAGGATAAGATTTTGGTGGTCAAAGAAGATGACAGGTGGATACGAGGAGGGATTGAGGCAAAAGAGACAGGTTACTTCTGTTGAGTGGACACATCGCAAAGCCTGCACGGAGGAGAGAGACACGCCGCCCACTTTTGCGGTATGAGGTGCGAAACTGTCTTCCGACAGATTTGTAAATATTGCAAAGGAAGTTAATGTAATAAGGAAGAGGTCCTGATTAGGAAATGAAATCAAAAGATGGATTGATTGATGTTAGATGATAGGGGCTCCGAAGAATGATGATACACGATTCTCTTGTCGAACTATGTTGACTTTTTTGACGAATCTTGTTTGTACCGAAATGATCATCGGAGTTTAAGTGAAGAGGGATCATAGTCGACTATTTGAATTGGTGTTTTTCAGAGATAGTTTTCGCCTGTGTTCCTGTTAATTTTTTTTAGAATGACATGCACGTCAACTTTGCATGTACATACAGTACTATTCGGCCCATGCTCTTCTATTAGAAGATGTATCTTATTATAAAACTTCCAAGAAACTTTCGTACCGGTTCAAAATATCTCATCGAATCACAAACATCGAATTCAACTTCATGTTATGATTTAGCTCTCCTCCGATTCGGTAATTGTACATATCCTCTTATTCTCTCTTTCCTTTTCCATTTTCTCCGTTTCTTCTTGGCTGCTCCCTGTCTCAAAGCTCGCTAATAGTACGCAAAACAAATGTATTCGCTAACTCTTTATGCGGTATAAGTGTCACTTGGAACTCTCTCTTCCTCCCTTTTTCCTACCTTTTTCGCAACCGTATTTGTACACTTTATCTTTCAGTGCAAGAAGAGCCGACGAACTGCTCAATGTTTGAAATTTATGGAAATGCGAGGAAATGTGGATTTACTCGAAATACATAGCGATAGAATAAGATTTTTATTGAGACACATTATCTGGGAAATATCAATAAAATTTATGAAATGCTGAAGAAAATTTGTGGATATTTTATTTAATGAATAGCATTTTTTAGAACTAAAAAGTTACAACGTATTACAAAACCTCTTTTATAGTTGCACCTGAGAAGCTGGGAAAAATCTAAACTGAAATGTGTAATCGAAGAGAAGCAAACGTATAAGACATTCCATAATTCTCAAAACAGTCTCAGTCTCGATTAAATATTACAGTATTCAAAACACACTTCAATTTAGTCTCAATCATACAGTTTCTGTCATCTGCATGCCGTTAATTTGATAAGTGTGACTTTGTTCCTAACGTCTACCACTCTTTCCTTTCCCTCCTTTTTTTTCATTCAAACACACATCTGGAATTCATCGTCCATTTTTTTTCAATGTCGTCTCCCTGATTTCAACAATCAATCGCTGACCTTTCTTAATTGGTATTCGCGCTCATTTTGACATTGTGTCAACTTTTCGTCAACTGTTTGCCTCGGGGTTAACCTGCAAAAAAGTAAACAAGAATTGGAGAAAACCGAAAATGAATCGGGAATGAAATTGTTGTTAAAAACTCTGTGAATCATGAGACCAAAACGTTAACGTCAATCCTTTTCAATTCCAAAAACTTTTCCTTCTATTGTAATGCTTCTTTTTTTCTTCTTTTTTCTTTGCTTCTTTCTTTTTTGATGATGTTTTTATACTGTTTTCCATCACAATCGAATACGTTTCTATCGATTTGCTTTCCATTTTTTGTACTCTTTTTTTCACATATTTCATCATTTTACAGAATGAATCCAAATTATGGACGGGTCCGAAAGAAAGTTTCGATTATTTCAATTCCAGAATTTGCTCCGGATTGGTATGAAAGTAAGCTTTTCGTTTAGGGAGGTTAGGATCTGAATGAACATATACGGTACTGAAGAAAGAAAAATTTTAGAAGAAAAAATAACGCGGTGAAAAAAAAGAAGCTAAGTTTCAGTTTTTGTGAATATTCTATCACGAATTACAGATACGGAAAATTCTAAAAAAGCGACAAAGAACCGATTTGAGACATGATCTGAAAGAGTAAATATTTAAAAACAAACAACTACAAAACGAAATGATTTTCAAAAGTTCATAATAATATTTCACAAACTGTCCAACCTGAAAAATCGAGTAGACAGTTTCAAACAGAAACCTGTTTAGTTTTCATTCACCTGTGGAATCTTTTTGAATTCTATGATTTTGAATTTTTAGTTTAACTCAAAAGGAACCTTGATGAATTCGAGTTTCAAAGTATTGTTTCTTTTTCCAAACAATGAAGACTTTATTATAAAGTTGCTGAAATTCGAATGCACTTCTTCTTTTCTTTTCTTGGTCTTTTCAAAAACGAACGATGGTTCATCGGAGAAGAGCAGAATTGAGAAACCAGAAAAAGAGAAACAAAATCATATGGTACAGCCATCCAACAAAACACTTTAAAACACACTTTTCCGAAAGTTTTTTTGTAATGTCTCGCCATAGAAAAGGGGCACCTGTAAGCGGCTTACGTACCGTCTTGGTCTTCTTTCTGCATGTAAATTCATATTATTTCATGAATTTTTCTAGAAACAAACAAAAATACCGATTTCCTGTCTCCAATTCTCGCTCATTTCCTGCATTTCGAGCAGTTATGATATGCAAAAACTCTCGTTCATTTCTCTTCTTTTTCTCATTTTCTCTCTTCTTTTTTCACATCTGTTCGAAATGTTTAACAAAATGAACTTACATAACAATACAGCTGTTTTTCAATTATTTCCTCCTCGTCAGCATCGTAATTAATCGCAAATGATTGATGATCGAACAAGAATATTCCCAATTCTACAATACTTTTTTTTCTTTTCTGTGTCGTCATCATCTCGTCGAATAGTTCTTGATTTCTGACTGACGACGTCAAATTGTTCATCAAATTGTTCGACTGATCAATTACTTTCCTTTTTATCTCTATTTCTATTTTTCTCTTGTTTCTTTGAAGTTAGATTCAACAGACTATAGATTGTGCTTTCTGCTTTGTGATATACCGTTGATAATGAACGAAAATGATGAAGAACCTCCAATAAAAGGGCAGAGAAGATACATTCAGTAAAATTAACGTTGCGCAAGAGTTTCAGAGAATGCACAACCCCAGATGCCATTGTATTGAAGTTGGAATTTAGTTCAATTGTAGCGTTTTGCAATATATATTCCACTGAATAAAACATTATTCGTTTCGCTTCTCCTTTCAACGATGCCGTTTTTCAATTGAGCTGTTCTCTTTTTCATTCTTCCAACACTTTCTCTCTCTCTCTCTCTCATAAAACAACATAACTTCACAGCTGCAATGCATAATCGTCGTCAGCTTTTTGGCCCATTAAACCACTATGTTTTTGACGTTTCAGTTTCACTTTGCAGCTATGATTTTCTTTATCTTTTTGAATATTCATATTCTTTCATACTTTTCTCAATGGAACAAAATAGGAAAAAAAAATGAAACAAAAAGTGTCTACCATTATGTGTTTTGTGTAAGAGAGTATTTGAATGACGCAACGCAGATCGTTAAACTTTTTATAGTCCTTTTGCTTTGAGCGTACCGTCGATCATCCGATTCAAGACTTAAAAAAATGACGGAAAATGGAGTTACAGTTTTCTAAAATTTCAGACGAAAACGTTGCGAAAAGTGGTGGAGGAGTTGGAATTGGATCATCAGGTTTAGGTGGAACAAGTACTAGAATTGAATTCGATTTTGATGATTTTGAGGAACAAATTATGAGAAAATCCAGGTCAGTTTTCTATTTTATTTTTAAACGGTTTTATACAAAATTAAAAAAACGGAGGCAAGAAGATTAGAGAACATAAAAAGTAAATGAAACATATCTTGTTTTATCCACTAACTTTGAATTGTTTGACAAGAGGAGCATTCTCAAGTACATTGTCTTTTTTTCAAAAGCTATCAGTATCACTCAACTAGAATCACTTTTTGTAAAAAAAAAGTACAAGGTCACCCGTACTAAAAAGGGTGATGATCAATGTTTTTGTAGAATATCTTGATTCACTCTTCCATCTGTAATCACCTGTTCAATTTTTTTCCAACTTCCTTATAGCCTTTGAACGGTTTAGTCTTAAACATTTCAACTAGTTTCTATTCTGCCACCTTCTATTTTTCTAATAATTGAATCGTCCTCCCACCCGGTAAAGATGACACTAAATAATCCATTTAATAGTATTAAATTATCTTTCCTTTTCAGACAAAATGTGAAAAATGACATTTGTTAGTATACTTTGTATTCCCTGGTTTGGGGAGCTTTTTTTTCAAAAGTTATAAACGCTAAACTTTTATATCGTATTTTCATGAGGTCAAAATCTTGACATAATCAATTAGTAATTCTATTTCTATATGGACTAATAATAACAATGAGGTATCACAATTTGTCGTTTTCTCTCTCTCTCTCTCTCTCTCTCTCTCTCTCTCTCTCTCTCTCTCAGTGTCACGAAACAGTCAATTTGAGAGAAATGGTGGGCAAATCCGCCGAGTAGGCGGACAAGCGTAAAAGGGAGAAGTCATCATGATATCACCCATCTTTTCTTTTTTTTCTATTTGGTCACTGATTAGCTTTTCACAACCTTTTGCCTGTCCATTTCGACCCGTTTTCACTCAAAACATACAATTAAAATTTTATCGTTTTTTTTTTGCTTTTAGTTCAGAATTCCATGTTTTAGGAAAACGGTGTGAAATAGAAACGGAACAATTAAAAATGCAGAGAAGAAAAGAATATTTATTTTTGAGAAATGAAACTTCTTTTTGGTGATTCTTTTTGAATTTCCTATTTCTGTTGAAAAAATTCTTTTTTGATTTTGTTTGCTATTTTTTTTTGTTGAGATCTAGATTGAAACTTATGGTGCATATGTATACCAGATCCTTCAAAATAGTTCACAGAAGACTAATGTTTCCATCAATTTCATCCCAAATTAGTTCAACCAAAAGTTTTGATATTTTTGGAACGATTCCATATTTTCTTGATCAATAGCCTGTGATAGTGTCATACAAAAGCACACACACAAAAAAAACACAATCGAAACGATGGATTTGTAAGCAGAAAAGAGAAAAAGAGAGAAGTTTGATTGTATGTCTGAATCTCTTCTTCTCATTTCATCTATCTTTTTTTCCGTGCCTTCGTGTACAGAGAACTGTTGTAGGAGGGCATATGAATAGAGTGAGAGAGTTGTTTGCATACAGATGTACATTCAATAACCTTATCAATTTCTCGGGATTTTTCATGACTTTTCAGCAGAAATTGTTTTTGTTTGGAAAGATGAAAGAAGCCAAAAAAGAAGAAGAAGAATCACTTTTCTCCAGTTCCATTTCATTCTTTGTTTTTTGAATAACTATACGTGGTTTCCCATTTCCATTTGCGTCATTCGTTCCCCTTATAATACCTTCTTCGAAATTTCACTTTTGTCAATGAATTCTTTGGTCGAATTGATTATAATAGTTGAACTCTTTTAGAAGTCCAGAAACTATTGTTTCCAAATTTCTAGATTCGAATGGCAAAAAGATATGGATCATAATTTCACGCCTACCGTGAAATCCCTTTTCCCCAATTTCACATGTATTAGTCATAGCTCAGAATTCACAGTCTTCTACGTCATACAGTTATATTTTCACTTTAAGTTCACTATTCTCACATCATAACACATCAATGAATCATAAGACAAAGTGCTCAAAGATTCGAATGAAACTTTTGAGAATTTTACGTTTGAAATGGATAAAAATGATAAAACTTAATCAAAAAGTGTTGAACTTTCCAAACTTTTGATAAATATTCGAAACTCTTCAACCCACGCATCGGGATCCCTGATTTCTTCGATTGAACCGTCCTTCGGATGGTGCCTGTGCAGCATTTTTATTATCACCATCATTTCGCTTTTTGATAACAATCTATTCTTTTTTTGCAATATTGTGCCTTTTCCTCCTCCTTTTTTCTTCTCATTCCCTCTCTACTCTTTCTTTTTCAATATGTTGCCATTTTCTGATTAATTTTTTTTTCAATTTGATTCCTCACTGAAACAGTTTCTGCCAGTGTAGATCAAACAGAAACAAGTGGATTCTTGGAGCTTTATTTGTTTTTTTTTGAACATTTTTCATTTTACGGAAGCCTATGATAACTGAAATCCGGTTTCAAAGTTTATAGCTTCCGAAGAAAAATCTTGGAGAGAACTATTCACTGCTTCAAGGATTTTAGATGACTAAAATGAACTTATTTCATAATTTCACGTTAATTAAACTTTTTTATGCTCTTGTATAAGAGTTCACAATTGTTTTTATTTTCCCAAAATGACCTCATTAATCTTTTTTCCTTGAATTTGTGACGATGAGTCTCGTCATTGAAACCCGTTTTGCCAATTTGCCATTCTCTTGTTTTGCCTCCTCAGATTTTATCTCAACATCGTCTGAATTTCATATATATTTGTTGTGTCATTTTATAGTTCACTACTCACTTCTTCTTCTATGCCTTCAAACATTACATAATGGACTATGACTATAGGAGACGTGTTCTGGAACGTAACATTGGGTGAGAAATTGAAAAGAAATAAAGAGAAAATGTGAAGAAGAAGAAAGAAGGCTTGTGTGCCAATAAAACGAAACTGAGAACATCAATAACAGTTAAAGGAAAATACTGTGTTCCGCACGGATGAAAAGCAAGCGAAACAGAAACTGAAAAATGATTTTTTGTGTTGTAAAGAAAAGTGCTAAAAAGCACAGTCGTCCCTTCTCCTTCTTTTCATTCCAACATTTCATATTTTCAGCATGGCTCTTCCGAGTCGGAAGCTTACCATCGCCAGCAGTATAGATCATGGAAATAATGGAAATTTACATATTGGTGACATTATTTCACTATATACAGAATCTTCAACTAATCAAGAACAGAGAGGATTTTTAAGTACACTTGGGTATGTTGTTTGTTATAAAGTTGAATGAAATATATTTTTCTTTTTTTTTCCAGATTAGTAGATGACAGATGTATTGTTGAATTGAAAGATGGACGGCCTGAAAGTCCTCCAAAAAAGTTTCGAGATTGTCTTTTCAAAGTGTGTCCAGTGAATAGATATGCAGCTCAGAAACATTTATGGACAGAACAGAAAAGGTTTCAAACTGGAGATTCTATGTTTGACGATGATTTGATGAACAAGTTGAGAGTTGCTGCAGATAAGGTTTGAGTTTTTGGATTTTTTATTAGAGAATTCGATCTTTCAACAAAACAAAATTTCAGGAACGCGAAGAAAATGATGCAGAATTTCAAAAAACACTCGGAAACGTAGTTCAATATGGATCAATGGTTCAACTTCTTCATGTCAAATCAAATAAATATATCACAGTACAGAAGAACTCTCCGGCAAAAAGAGAACGAAATGCGATGAAGGTTGGTTGTTTCTTTCATAAAACTACATTTATTGTTCGCTGAATCGTTTTCCTTTTCGTTCATGATCATCGTTTAAATGATCAGATATCTTCTTCAAATTATCATCGCGTGAGTTCAAGAGCGTGATATAGAAATGATATAGATGGGAGTTGTTGGTGTATAAACTAAATTGATATGAGCACGGCTGTGAAAATTGAACTCTTTT
>OY751556.1:13858883-13884066 GCA_963572265.1 Caenorhabditis doughertyi | reverse complement strand
AAATGCTCCTGAAAAACAAGAAAATACCCATTGAAGCCTGAGTGAATATGCTTGACTGTAATGTTGGTTTCCATAAAAACAAGAAAATGCTCCTGAAAAACAAGAAAATACCCATTGAAGCCTGAGTGAAGATGCTTGACTGTAATGTTGGTTTCCATAAAAACAAGAAAATGCTCCAGCAAAACAAGAAAATGCTCCTGGAAAACAAGAAAATACCCATTGAAGCCTGAGTGAATTTGCTTGACTGTAATGTTGGTTTCCATAAAAACAAGAAAATGCTCCAGCAAAACAAGAAAATGCTTCTGAAAAACAAGAAAATACCCATTGAAGCCTGAGTGAATATGCTTGACTGTAATGTTGGTTTCCATAAAAACAAGAAAATGCTCCAGCAAAACAAGAAAATGCTCCTGAAAAACAAGAAAATACCCATTGAAGCCTGAGTGAATTTGCTTGACTGTAATGTTGGTTTCCATAAAAACAAGAAAATGCTCCAGCAAAACAAGAAAATGCTCCTGAAAAACAAGAAAATACCCATTGAAGCCTGAGTGAATATGCTTGACTGTAATGTTGGTTTCCATAAAAACAAGAAAATGCTCCAGCAAAACAAGAAAATGCTCCAGAAAAACAAGAAAATACCCATTGAAGCCTGAGTGAATATGCTTGACTGTAATGTTGGTATCCATAAAAACAAGAAAATGCTCCAGCAAAACAAGAAAATGCTCCAGAAAAACAAGAAAATACCCATTGAAGCCTGAGTGAATATGCTTGACTGTAATGTTGGTTTCCATAAAAACAAGAAAATGCTCCAGCAAAACAAGAAAATGCTCCAGAAAAACAAGAAAATACCCATTGAAGCCTGAGTGAATATGCTTGACTGTAATGTTGGTTTCCATAAAAACAAGAAAATGCTCCAGCAAAACAAGAAAATGCTCCAGAAAAACAAGAAAATACCCATTGAAGCCTGAGTGAATATGCTTGACTGTAATGTTGGTATCCATAAAAACAAGAAAATGCTCCAGCAAAACAAGAAAATGCTTCTGAAAAACAAGAAAATACCCATTGAAGCCTGAGTGAATATGCTTGACTGTAATGTTGGTTTCCATAAAAACAAGAAAATGCTCCTGAAAAACAAGAAAATACGCATTGAAGCCTGAGTGAATATGCTTGACTGTAATGTTGGTTTCCATAAAAACAAGAAATTGCTCCAGCAAAACAAGAAAATGCTCCTGAAAAACAAGAAAATACCCATTGAAGCCTGAGTGAATTTGCTTGACTGTAATGTTGGTATCCATGAAAACAAGAAAATGCTCCAGCAAAACAAGAAAATGCTCCTGAAAAACAAGAAAATACCCATTGAAGCCTGAGTGAATATGCTTGACTGTAATGTTGGTTTCCATAAAAACAAGAAAATGCTCCAGCAAAACAAGAAAATGCTTCTGAAAAACAAGAAAATACCCATTGAAGCCTGAGTGAATATGCTTGACTGTAATGTTGGTATCCATAAAAACAAGAAATTGCTCCAGCAAAACAAGAAAATGCTCCAGAAAAACAAGAAAATACCCATTGAAGCCTGAGTGAATATGCTTGACTGTAATGTTGGTATCCATAAAAACAAGAAAATGCTCCAGCAAAACAAGAAAATGCTCCTGAAAAACAAGAAAATACCCATTGAAGCCTGAGTGAATATGCTTGACTGTAATGTTGGTTTCCATAAAAACAAGAAAATGCTCCAGCAAAACAAGAAAATGCTTCTGAAAAACAAGAAAATACCCATTGAAGCCTGAGTGAATATGCTTGACTGTAATGTTGGTATCCATAAAAACAAGAAAATGCTCCAGCAAAACAAGAAAATGCTCCAGAAAAACAAGAAAATACCCATTGAAGCCTGAGTGAATATGCTTGACTGTAATGTTGGTTTCCATAAAAACAAGAAAATGCTCCAGCAAAACAAGAAAATGCTTCTGAAAAACAAGAAAATACCCATTGAAGCCTGAGTGAATATGCTTGACTGTAATGTTGGTATCCATAAAAACAAGAAAATGCTCCAGCAAAACAAGAAAATGCTCCTGAAAAACAAGAAAATACCCATTGAAGCCTGAGTGAATATGCTTGACTGTAATGTTGGTTTCCATAAAAACAAGAAAATGCTCCAGCAAAACAAGAAAATGCTCCAGAAAAACAAGAAAATACCCATTGAAGCCTGAGTGAATATGCTTGACTGTAATGTTGGTATCCATAAAAACAAGAAAATGCTCCAGCAAAACAAGAAAATGCTCCAGAAAAACAAGAAAATACCCATTGAAGCCTGAGTGAATATGCTTGACTGTAATGTTGGTATCTATAAAAACAAGAAAATGCTCCAGCAAAACAAGAAAATGCTCCAGAAAAACAAGAAAATACCCATTGAAGCCTGAGTGAATATGCTTGACTGTAATGTTGGTATCCATGAAAACAAGAAAATGCTCCAGCAAAACAAGAAAATGCTCCTGAAAAACAAAAAAATACCCATTGAAGCCTGAGTGAATATGCTTGACTGTAATGTTGGTTTCCATAAAAACAAGAAAATGCTCCAGCAAAACAAGAAAATGCTCCTGAAAAACAAGAAAATACCCATTGAAGCCTGAGTGAATATGCTTGACTGTAATGTTGGATTCCATAAAAACAAGAAAATGCTCCAGCAAAACAAGAAAATGCTTCTGAAAAACAAGAAAATACCCATTGAAGCCTGAGTGAATATGCTTGACTGTAATGTTGGTTTCCATAAAAACAAGAAAATGCTCCAGCAAAACAAGAAAATGCTCCTGAAAAACAAAAAAATACCCATTGAGGCCTGAGTGAATTTGCTTGACTGTAATGTTGGTTTCCATAAAAACAAGAAAATGCTCCAGTAAAACAAGAAAATGCTCCTGAAAAACAAGAAAATACCCATTGAAGCCTGAGTGAATTTGCTTGACTGTAATGTTGGTTTCCATAAAAACAAGAAAATGCTCCAGCAAAACAAGAAAATGCTTCTGAAAAACAAGAAAATACCCATCGGAGCCTGAGTGAATATGCTTGACTGTAATGTTGGTTTCCATAAAAACAAGAAAATGCTCCAGTAAAACAAGAAAATGCTCCTGAAAAACAAGAAAATACCCATTGAAGCCTGAGTGAATTTGCTTGACTGTAATGTTGGTTTCCATAAAAACAAGAAATTGCTCCAGTAAAACAAGAAAATGCTCCTGAAAAACAAGAAAATACCCATCGGAGCCTGAGTGAATATGCTTGACTGTAATGTTGGTTTCCATAAAAACAAGAAAATGCTCCAGTAAAACAAGAAAATGCTCCTGAAAAACAAGAAAATACCCATTGAAGCCTGAGTGAATTTGCTTGACTGTAATGTTGGTTTCCATAAAAACAAGAAAATGCTCCAGCAAAACAAGAAAATGCTTCTGAAAAACAAGAAATACCCATTGAAGCCTGAGTGAATTTGCTTGACTTGTGGAAATGTGTATGGAATTACCGGGATTCACACACTTCTCGGGGGTTACCTGAATAATGTTGTAGCGAGAAAGAGGGGATTCCAAGGAATCCGAGCGAGAGAACGAGAGATAAGCGGTGTGAAACAGAACAACACGGTATTGCTCAGTGACCCATTTATTGAGATAAAAAAGGGTAAAATAATAATGAGCAATACAGGAAAAAAGGCAGTTAGAAAGAGCTTGAAAGAATACTCCTCAAAAACCTGCGGGAATACCGAAAGGGATTCCTGAGAGATAATTTTGGTTGATTTAATTAATTATAAAAAGGTATAAAATTATCGTAAAAACCTGCAGCGGTTCGCCGAGCGTAGTAGCATCGAGACGAGTCAGTGCGAGTCGAGTCAGTCGAGGCAACTCATTTTTAGGCCCGTTGCGGCAGCGTAAGAGACGCAGTGGGTCTCGCCGCGATAGCCCGCATTGGGCGTTACTGTACCCTTATTCTGAGCAATGAGCGAGAAAGAGAGAGAAACACACAGACTTGATGGAATTTCACCGAGAAAAAGAGAGGAATATTTAGATTAATTATTGGAGAATATTTAGAGTATAAATTGGCACTAATTTCGTGGGAATTTGCGGGGAAATTCGGTGAGCACGGAATTATGTAGCCAATAAGGTCGACAACAAGCTATCGCTATGCGAAGTTGTCGACATTCCCGGGGGGAGGAAAAGACAGAAATTTCACGATGATGTTGTGAAATTGGGATACCTTCTGACTTTTTAACTTCAGATCAGTAGTCACGTGGATACTGTTTTTGGTATTTTGTCGGTGGAATGTATACGACCTTTTTGGTATTATATTCTCAATAATTGGATGTGATATTCTATCATCCAAACTCTCATTATTTCTGCGATGATGGTAAGATCTGTCCTTTTCGGTACAGTATCTTCGGGTCTTTGGAAGAAATGTGAAGAGCATCGACAATTATATGTCTCAGAGATAGATGGGCTAGGGATACTTCTGGTTGTTGACTCGATGCTGTTGAGCTGCTTCCATCCATCCTGTGACGTTGCCATCCGAGACTGCTCACATGTGCTCGGCTTCTTTCTTCTTAGGGATGCCCCAGCTATCTCTTTTTGGGATGATTCACTTTCTTTTGGATCTCGGTTTGGTAGCCGTAGACCCACGTGTGTGTTCTCCTCTGATGACCTTTTTGGGGTACCAGAACAAGAGGATTTGAGTTTCTCAATCTTGTGAATTCTTATCGAAGGAATAGATTCTCTGTCGACAGAATGGGCTACTAGTTTGTAAACAAACTTGATATTGTAGCTGATACTCTTGTTTGAGTTGCTCTTTCGTGATTTACGAAAAATTTGATAGTTTGAAATATATTTACTTGATAATTTTAGATAATTTTAGAAAGGATTTGATATAATTTTACTTTAATAATAAATTTAAAAAATTTGGATCTTAAGTTGGAGTGATAAAATTTTGGAGAAGTCTTTGGGTATTGCGGAATATGGGTTTTATCGGAGCTGGAACAAACTGGGGATTCTATGTCAAAAGTGTTATGTTTGCATGATGTTGGCAAAGCAATGGGTGGCACGTGGATATGTATTACTACTCCCGTGTCTGCCCTGGACAAAGAATTATTGACTGTATTGGTTGTTCCTTTGGCTTCCAACAGACTGCTCGTGGGTTTGGATCTGGTATTCAGTAGACCGAAAGTTTTCGGGCTTCCTGTAGAATTCTTTTCTTGGACATGAGCCCATATGGTGAGGTCCCATACAATACCCACACGCGTTTTGGGCAGTACAGTATTCTGTCTTATGTGTGTTCTTTGCACATTTCTCGCATAGACCTTTCTTTATCAGAAGACTTCTGAACTCCGAACTTGTTCGAGGACATCGTACCGAATGATGGGCTCCCGTGCAGACACCGCATCTGTGTCTTGTTTCTGGTTGTGGGAACGGAAACGAAAACGAGACAACTCTCCAATTAGGAGTTTCACTTTTTGGGGCATAGAAATCTTCCAACTCCGTATTTACGTGAGTGATCTTGGGAGCTCCCGGATTATAGTTTAAATCCGTGGAAACTTCATGGTATGGATTGTCGAGTGCCTGAAGAAGATTGATGCGCTTAGCAATCATATCAGAGATCTCCTTGAAAGTCAAGTTGTTATTTTCCGACCATTTGGGAAGAACATCTTCTCTGACTTCTCTCGGAAGTTTTCGTAGAAACGGTTGGATGGTCAACTTGTTATCAACGCCGCATTTCTTGTCTCTCAGTAGGTTTACTACTGTTCTGTGAGCAGACAGATCGATCAACATTTGATCATAATTTGTTTTGTGGAATGGAAGGGTTTCTAGCCGACGGAAAAGGGGCGAAAGGGCCATTATGGCACCGTCTCTTCGGAAAACCTGATTGAGTTCAAAGAAAGTTTCACGGATAGCTTCAAGGGGGTTGGACAGATACTGCAAAAAATGTTTTGCGTTGCCTTCCAGATGATTCTCCAGAATAACAAACTTGAGCTTGTCTTTGATTTTCGGATTGTTGATAACATACTCCGAGAAGCATTCCTGGAAACTCTCAAGGTTTCCGGTTCCATCAAACTTGAGTAGGCACGATGGTACTCTGTGTGCACTCATTCCTTTATTTTTGGGCTGAGTATTAGAACAGGATAAGTGATTTTTTAAAGATCGACGGTTTTTGCTTTTCTTCTTGTTGCTGGACGAGCAATTGTCCATTTCTGACTCACCTGTCGAATCACTTTCATAAGAGGTTTCCGATGAATAAGTAACTGTTTTCAAAGATTTCCTTTGGTTTTTCGAAGAGTCAACGTTTTTGTCGAGCGATTCCAGTTGTTCTACACGGCTGCTAAGTCTTTCGATAGTGTTGACTAGCATATCAAGTGTTTCTGCCGGAATAAGAACTTGTGGACTGGATTTGGAATCTACTTGCTGAAGCTCGACTTTTTGTTGGGAGCGGGATGCCAGACGTGAACTCTCATGGTTTCTGGTGTTTTGAAACTCATTGTTGTCGTTCTGTCTTTTGGCAACTCGATTCTCAGATTTATCATTGAGTTGACGTGGAATATCTTTGAGAGGAAGAACACGTGAATTGGGTTCGTGAAGGGCTTCCTTTTCAGCTCTTTTTTGGGAAGGTCTCTCATTTTTCTGTTCAAGCAATACAGCATGTTTTTCTTTCTCTTCATTGGAAACATTGTCATCTTTATCAGAATGAACAATGGAAGTGCCAATATGGTTTTCATGAATCTCCAGATTTTTGGGGTTGCCTTCGAGATGTAAGAAGGACTTTGGAGAGTATTCATGCTCCGAGAATTCAAACGAGGATGCACTATAAGTGTCATATTCCTGTTTGAGAAGCTCAATGGTAGTGGAGATGTTCTTTATGACACGAATATAATCTGTTTCAGATGAAAGATAATCGATGCGTTCATTGCTAGTAATGGGACTCAGCATTTCTCTGATACTAGAAGGAAGTGCTTTTAGATCACACCGATGTTGGTGGAGTGATAGGAGATGATCTTTCATATTTTCCAGTTGTTCTTTGGATGGGATTCCTGACTCATCACTGAGATGAGTGAACAATAGCACGTTGGCTTTTTTCAGTATTTGTCTGGAATGATCCAAGACTATTTGAACGTGAATCAGGAAGGGATCCCGTGTGTTTTGGCTTGATGTTGTTTTATCTGCTGTAGCCAATTGGGGTTTTTCGACATAAGTCATAGCGACAATTGTTGAGTTGAACTTGAGCGTATCCTGCAATAGTTTATTGCAAATATGTGGGTTACGGCAAGATATTGTCGATGTCGAGCAAGTTGTGCGAGAGATATCTGAAGAGACATTGGTAATTAGAGGGTTACCAATGTTCACGATTGGTAACTTTCAATGCTCTCAGAAAGCCGAAGCGAATATTCGGACAGGTTTTAGGTTTTCTCTCTTTTCTTTCGTAGGCCTTTTTAGTTCGGAAGTGAATGGAATTTTCACTTAAGGCTTTTTAGATTTGAGTCTTTTTGTGGAAACAGTGCCCACGTTCTTCTCCCTGTTTCACCCACGAAACACGTTCTTTATCCATTTGATCAGAATAGATAAGACTAGTTAACTCACTAACCGAGAAGACTTTTGGTTTTGGAGCATGTTTTGAAAGTTGTGATCATTTTTTCGTCTGTGATGATCACGTGGTGTTAATGCTATCACTCACGATTGCATTATTCTGTACTAATCACTCACGATTGTACTTTTTTCGTAGTGCACCACTTTCTGACATACTTGCTCAGATTGGGAGAGCTCAAGTTAAAGCTACGGAGGCTTACGTACTGTGAGGATGACGGTATACAAGTTGATACCCCTCCTCCCTGCTCTCGCAGTTTCTGACTTTCACAAACTTTTATCTGAGTGTGATTATAGAACACTAATGCATGTAGCACGTTTTATTAGATTAGGAAAGAGTTGTGTCTTATGACATTTATAGTTTATTTAGGGTTACATTGCATCGTTTCGTTTTGGTAGGGCTTCATCTTAATGCATGTTAAGATTACGTAATCATGCCGCCCGTACAGTATCGAATTCCTTTGGATGAAGAGACAACTAGAAAATGTAGAAGTCTTTGGTGCAATATTTGGAGTAGACGTTTAGGCTACTGGCACTCATCCACTGTATTTATAAGGAATTCTTGGTAATGGGATACCGTACTGATACTTTGTATTCAACTCTTAACGTGACATACAGTAGCATCATAGTCAGATTGAATTCGATTCATTTGTTATCGCCCAATTCGGAGAGTGGCTCGAAAACTATCCAGATATACCCTACTCGGGAATGTTCTATGGATGTTATTATAGAACTGAGAAATGCGAGGTTTTGATGGACTTGTAGCTAATAATTCAGAATGCTGCCACCATCGCTAGAATATATATTAATTGCCACGTCTGGGCTTCACTCAGTAATCTGCTAAACTGGCCTTGTTTGCAGAGTCCATTCCGTCAATGTACGAATACTCCAGATTTCTCAAGAGTTTCATCTCCTCTATCGGATAACTCAGAATGATATTCAATCTTTCTATCCATAACGACTCATTTATGTCTTAATCACAAATATTCAGGCGATCGAAGTTTTACATGGATGCCTTTCCATGGGACCGTACTCTCTCTCTAATTAGTACACTCCTGCTTCTCGAAGAAGACTTGTAATCGTGGGTCTACAAGCAATGATATGTGTTTAGGTGCTTGGACAGGGAGAGACTATTAGAGGACGACTGTCACGCTGGGTTTCGATAGACTTGGTATGGTTTCAACCTTTTATGGTCTTTCAAGATGCCATAGTTGTATGTTCTTTAGTTTGGGTTTCACAGCTTGAACTCTCAATTGTTCGGGTTCTCTTTTGCGTGTTTAGAATCTCACTCCTTTTGTCCAATATTTAGATCGTCGACGAAGCTATTAGCGACGTCAGATGTAGCGACGATGGGACGCAGGAGGTTAATAGTTAGGATTCTGTTCTTAGGTCTCGGATCGTTGGATAATCGAGGATTTTCGTTCATCGGTATTGTATAGGCGATTAAACTTTGGATTATATATCATGAATGATAAGTCAGATTTGGTAGAGATGTTTACGATTGATGATCGATAAGTAGAGGGAAGTTGTTATTTCCTCAATAAGCGACACAATGGTGACATAAGTGCTGTCTTGGTTTGTGATAGAATTCGTATTCAATTTCAGAGAACAGTACACATTGTTGGTGAACAACATTTTATTATTTGGAAACTATGAAATTAATTAAACAAAATTAATATCAGCGAATGGTTTGATTGATAGGGCTTTACCAGTCTTCACTATCTTCTTTTCCTCCTGGGTTTCCGTGAGCTGGGCCAGGGGTGCACAAGAGTAGTCGATTTTTTCATTCTGGGCTTCCGCTACTTTGGCGGCATGCCTCGACTGTGCAATTTGTTGTTGGAAGACTTGGACAACTTGAGCTTGGAGGGTTCTGATAATTCCGAAAGTTTCGGAGAACTCGCTCGATGCTGAAACAATTCCAGTTACGCC
Source organism: Caenorhabditis doughertyi (assembly GCA_963572265.1). Taxonomy (NCBI): domain Eukaryota; kingdom Metazoa; phylum Nematoda; class Chromadorea; order Rhabditida; family Rhabditidae; genus Caenorhabditis; species Caenorhabditis doughertyi. The sequence goes on along the minus strand of OY751556.1, from coordinate 13,874,545 downwards.
TCATGTTTTATAACGTCCCTTTAAAACTGATCCTATATGGATGCAGTCAGATAAATTGGCAAATGATAAAGAACTCACTGCGTCTCCTCTAGCCAAGTTTGGTTCTCAGACTATGATGTTTTCTTTTGGCTTCATCTCTCTGTGCCTGTGGCTTTTTGGACTTCCGCGATCATCTCACTGATGCTGATGATTTTTGCATCGTATGTAACTGGTTTTTGGCCGAGTCACTTAGGAACGGGTTTCCGTTTCAGACTTTTGGTGAGTGATCTTGGACTATAATAGACGCCACAGAACACAGATGAGATGTATTAGGAGAAATAGACGACGTTTAGTCTACCGTAGTCTCTGTATACATTTAGTATTAGCAGTAGAGCTATCATTTGAAAGTACTTTTAGATATTAAGGGAGTTATCGGAGCTGATCGTTTATTAATTCGATCTTGTTCAGCTTAGAATGTTAGAATTTAGGCTGGAATATGAATGGGTTTCAGCATAGCTTTGTCTTATGTGATCCATTTCGTTCAAACACATTCGAAACTCCGAAATATTCGGAGGTTTCCGTGACCTTTGGTTCACTTTGTACTGAATTCATTGTTGAAGCCGTTAAAAATTATTAAATTTTCATAAACGATTGTTAATTGATAACAAATGTTCTTTATATCGAACATACGGCTTGATTTTGAGTGAATTTCTCTGAGAATATCGAATAGTTACCGATATTCATATGAGTTCAGTTGAATTATAGCAAGAATTGTGATGCTTCATGCTTTTTCGTTGTTATATTGATGGCTTTTTGATCAATTAATAGTTAAATTTGACCGCCACGCGTTCACCAATCAATAATCGATGAAATTTTTCAAATTTTGGGCATGAATTAACCACTTGGGGTATAAAATTCGCCTGAACTTTGGTAACTTGCACTTTATCTGGGCTTCATCCTCATTTTCTTTTCCAAATTTAGATAATTTTCGTATAATTTTTTCACCTTGGTTCTTTAAGATGTTATTTTTGGCAGATTGGAATCGAAAAATGCGTAGGGATTCCCGAAGACGTGACGGGAACATGGAGAATATTTTTCGAAATGAATTCGAAAGTTCACCGTCGGCGTTGCGTACTTTGCGTACAATGCGCACTTTCATTGCTCAGTCTTCGTCTACCGTAACCCGTGTCGACAATTGTTTTGACTCTCGGTGGTTCGATGAGATTTTGTTGAAATATCGACGCAGGGAAAGTGAAATTTTGGAAAGAGAATTAGGAGAGCACTTTTATCACTTATTTTTCAGATATTTTTAGATATTATAGTATCGATCGATCACTTCTGATTAGTTTTTACGGACTTATTAGGTGAAGACTTGCTTCAGCCTTTCTGTGTAGGCACTTGGTGGTTCCGAAATAGAATAATTTATTTTCGAAATGTTTCGAAAATTTTCGAAATTCACCGAAGATGTTTTTGTGCACTCAAACTTTGATGCCGTTACCCACGCGGTCGCGAAGAAGAGTTTCAATGAAGTGAATTTTGCTCTTTCCGACGTGGGGAAGTGAGAAATTTAAAATATTTAGAATATCTGATCGATCAGTGATCGTCTCTTTTAGTATTTTTGGGCTTCAAGCCTGATATTTTTATAAATTTTAGGTTTCAGAGGCTTCGCCTGGTATTGACGAGGCTTGAACCGTTATATTTTATAGTTTTTCGGCTTCAAAGCCTGACTTTTGATGACTCGCGGTCATAGCCGGATCATTTAGGGTCATAGCCCGATCATTGATATATAATTTTAATTATTTTTTAACTCATAGGTGGCAATCGCTGATGAGTTTTTTGAAGTTTATCGACTTTTCAACTTGAAACTTCGTATTTTTATAAGATTTTAGGCTTTTCAGGCTTCAAGCTAAAGCACTTTCATAAATTTTTCAGCTTCAGAGGCCTATCTGGTGTTATCGAAGGCTTGAAACTTAATAATATCGTAAAATTAGGGCTTTTCGGGCTTCAAGCTTAAGCACTTTTAAAAGTTTTGGGTTTCAGGGGCCTTTCTGGTGTTATTGATGGCTTGAAACATGGTTTTTATAACTTTTTAAGGCTTTTCGGGATTCAAGCTTGATCGCCGATTCATTTTTTGGGCTTGATAAGCCAGCCTTTAATCATTGATAGCCGTAGCTTGATCAATTTGTCACTTGGACTTTTTAAACTCACAGGTGGCAATCTCTGTATGAGTTTTTTGTGGAAGTTTTTCAAGTTTTTAATAAAAACAACCTCTATCCTTCGATTCAGGTCCGGTAGGGATCCGCTAGCTAGGCTAGAACACATGTGATTGACAATAATCAGCGAATAAAGCACAGGGCTTTTAACTTCGGCAATCGATAATATATAGAGCTTTTTTGGGTTTCCATGGACAATGCAATGGCCTTCAGACACTACGGTCACATCTATCGATTCGAAAAACCATACAATCAGCATATGAATCCACGAAAACAACGATAATTGACATTGCTCAGCATAAAAATCGACATTGCTCATCTTAAAATTTTCCGCCAAAAATTCGATTTGCCAATACATGTACCGGTTCGCATGCACCATGTGGAAATGTGTATGGAATTACCGGGATTCACACACTTCTCGGGGGTTACCTGAATAATGTTGTAGCGAGAAAGAGGGGATTCCAAGGAATCCGAGCGAGAGAACGAGAGATAAGCGGTGTGAAACAGAACAACACGGTATTGCTCAGTGACCCATTTATTGAGATAAAAAAGGGTAAAATAATAATGAGCAATACAGGAAAAAAGGCAGTTAGAAAGAGCTTGAAAGAATACTCCTCAAAAACCTGCGGGAATACCGAAAGGGATTCCTGAGAGATAATTTTGGTTGATTTAATTAATTATAAAAAGGTATAAAATTATCGTAAAAACCTGCAGCGGTTCGCCGAGCGTAGTAGCATCGAGACGAGTCAGTGCGAGTCGAGTCAGTCGAGGCAACTCATTTTTAGGCCCGTTGCGGCAGCGTAAGAGACGCAGTGGGTCTCGCCGCGATAGCCCGCATTGGGCGTTACTGTACCCTTATTCTGAGCAATGAGCGAGAAAGAGAGAGAAACACACAGACTTGATGGAATTTCACCGAGAAAAAGAGAGGAATATTTAGATTAATTATTGGAGAATATTTAGAGTATAAATTGGCACTAATTTCGTGGGAATTTGCGGGGAAATTCGGTGAGCACGGAATTATGTAGCCAATAAGGTCGACAACAAGCTATCGCTATGCGAAGTTGTCGACATGACTGTAATGTTGGTTTCCATAAAAACAAGAAATTGCTCCAGCAAAATAAGAAAATGCTCCTGAAAAACAAGAAAATACCCATTGAAGCCTGAGTGAATTTGCTTGACTGTAATGTTGGTTTCCATAAAAACAAGAAATTGCTCCAGCAAAACAAGAAAATGCTCCTGAAAAACAAGAAAATACCCATTGAAGCCTGAGTGAATTTGCTTGACTGTAATGTTGGTTTCCATAAAAACAAGAAAATGCTCCAGCAAAACAAGAAAATGCTTCTGAAAAACAAGAAAATACCCATTGAAGCCTGAGTGAATTTGCTTGACTGTAATGTTGGTTTCCATAAAAACAAGAAAATGCTCCAGTAAAACAAGAAAATGCTCCTGAAAAACAAAAAAATACCCATTGAGGCCTGAGTGAATTTGCTTGACTGTAATGTTGGTTTCCATAAAAACAAGAAAATGCTCCAGTAAAACAAGAAAATGCTCCTGAAAAACAAGAAAATACCCATTGAAGCCTGAGTGAATTTGCTTGACTGTAATGTTGGTTTCCATAAAAACAAGAAAATGCTCCAGCAAAACAAGAAAATGCTTCTGAAAAACAAGAAATACCCATTGAAGCCTGAGTGAATTTGCTTGACTGTAATGTTGGTTTCCATAAAAACAAGAAATTGCTCCAGCAAAACAAGAAAATGCTCCTGAAAAACAAGAAAATACCCATTGAAGCCTGAGTGAATTTGCTTGACTGTAATGTTGGTTTCCATAAAAACAAGAAATTGCTCCAGCAAAACAAGAAAATGCTCCTGAAAAACAAGAAAATACCCATTGAAGCCTGAGTGAATTTGCTTGACTGTAATGTTGGTTTCCATAAAAACAAGAAAATGCTCCAGCAAAACAAGAAAATGCTTCTGAAAAACAAGAAAATACCCATTGAAGCCTGAGTGAATTTGCTTGACTGTAATGTTGGTTTCCATAAAAACAAGAAAATGCTCCAGTAAAACAAGAAAATGCTCCTGAAAAACAAAAAAATACCCATTGAGGCCTGAGTGAATTTGCTTGACTGTAATGTTGGTTTCCATAAAAACAAGAAAATGCTCCAGTAAAACAAGAAAATGCTCCTGAAAAACAAGAAAATACCCATTGAAGCCTGAGTGAATTTGCTTGACTGTAATGTTGGTTTCCATAAAAACAAGAAAATGCTCCAGCAAAACAAGAAAATGCTTCTGAAAAACAAGAAAATACCCATCGGAGCCTGAGTGAATATGCTTGACTGTAATGTTGGTTTCCATAAAAACAAGAAAATGCTCCAGTAAAACAAGAAAATGCTCCTGAAAAACAAGAAAATACCCATTGAAGCCTGAGTGAATTTGCTTGACTGTAATGTTGGTTTCCATAAAAACAAGAAATTGCTCCAGTAAAACAAGAAAATGCTCCTGAAAAACAAGAAAATACCCATCGGAGCCTGAGTGAATATGCTTGACTGTAATGTTGGTTTCCATAAAAACAAGAAAATGCTCCAGTAAAACAAGAAAATGCTCCTGAAAAACAAGAAAATACCCATTGAAGCCTGAGTGAATTTGCTTGACTGTAATGTTGGTTTCCATAAAAACAAGAAAATGCTCCAGCAAAACAAGAAAATGCTCCTGAAAAACAAGAAAATACCCATTGAAGCCTGAGTGAATTTGCTTGACTGTAATGTTGGTTTCCATAAAAACAAGAAATTGCTCCAGCAAAACAAGAAAATGCTCCTGAAAAACAAGAAAATACCCATTGAAACCTGAGTGAATTTGCTTGACTGTAATGTTGGTTTCCATAAAAACAAGAAAATGCTCCAGCAAAACAAGAAAATGCTTCTGAAAAACAAGAAAATACCCATTGAAGCCTGAGTGAATTTGCTTGACTGTAATGTTGGTTTCCATAAAAACAAGAAAATGCTCCAGTAAAACAAGAAAATGCTCCTGAAAAACAAGAAAATACCCATTGAAGCCTGAGTGAATTTGCTTGACTGTAATGTTGGTTTCCATAAAAACAAGAAAATGCTCCAGCAAAACAAGAAAATGCTTCTGAAAAACAAGAAATACCCATTGAAGCCTGAGTGAATTTGCTTGACTGTAATGTTGGTTTCCATAAAAACAAGAAATTGCTCCAGCAAAACAAGAAAATGCTCCTGAAAAACAAGAAAATACCCATTGAAGCCTGAGTGAATTTGCTTGACTGTAATGTTGGTTTCCATAAAAACAAGAAAATGCTCCAGCAAAACAAGAAAATGCTCCAGCAAAACAAGAAAATGCTTCTGAAAGTAATGTTGGTTTCCATAAAAACAAGAAAATGCTCCAGCAAAACAAGAAAATGCTTCTGAAAAACAAGAAAATACCCATTGAAGCCTGAGTGAATTTGCTTGACTGTAATGTTGGTTTCCATAAAAACAAGAAAATGCTCCAGCAAAACAAGAAAATGCTCCAGCAAAACAAGAAAATGCTTCTGAAAGTAATGTTGGTTTCCATAAAAACAAGAAAATGCTCCAGCAAAACAAGAAAATGCTTCTGAAAAACAAGAAAATACCCATTGAAGCCTGAGTGAATTTGCTTGACTGTAATGTTGGTTTCCATAAAAACAAGAAATTGCTCCAGCAAAACAAGAAAATGCTCCTGAAAAACAAGAAAATACCCATTGAAGCCTGAGTGAATATGCTTGACTGTAATGTTGGTTTCCATAAAAACAAGAAAATGCTCCAGCAAAACAAGAAAATGCTTCTGAAAAACAAGAAAATACCCATTGAAGCCTGAGTGAATATGCTTGACTGTAATGTTGGTTTCCATAAAAACAAGAAAATGCTCCAGCAAAACAAGAAAATGCTTCTGAAAAACAAGAAAATACCCATTGAAGCCTGAGTGAATTTGCTTGACTGTAATGTTGGTTTCCATAAAAACAAGAAAATGCTCCAGCAAAACAAGAATATGCTCCTGAAAAACAAGAAAATACCCATTGAAGCCTGAGTGAATATGCTTGACTGTAATGTTGGTTTCCATAAAAACAAGAAAATGCTCCAGCAAAACAAGAAAATGCTTCTGAAAAACAAGAAAATACCCATTGAAGCCTGAGTGAATATGCTTGACTGTAATGTTGGTTTCCATAAAAACAAGAAAATGCTCCAGCAAAACAAGAAAATGCTTCTGAAAAACAAGAAAATACCCATTGAAGCCTGAGTGAATTTGCTTGACTGTAATGTTGGTTTCCATAAAAACAAGAAAATGCTCCTGAAAAACAAGAAAATACCCATTGAAGCCTGAGTGAATTTGCTTGACTGTAATGTTGGTTTCCATAAAAACAAGAAAATGCTCCTGAAAAACAAGAAAATACCCATTGAAGCCTGAGTGAATATGCTTGACTGTAATGTTGGTTTCCATAAAAACAAGAAAATGCTCCAGCAAAACAATAAAATGCTCCTGGAAAACAAGAAAATACCCATTGAAGTCTGAGTGAATTTGCTTGACTGTAATGTTGGTTTCCATAAAAACAAGAAAATGCTCCAGCAAAACAAGAAAATGCTTCTGAAAAACAAGAAAATACCCATTGAAGCCTGAGTGAATTTGCTTGACTGTAATGTTGGTTTCCATAAAAACAAAAAAATGCTCCAGCAAAACAAGAAAATGCTTCTGAAAAACAAGAAAATACCCATTGAAGCCTGAGTGAATATGCTTGAGTGTAATGTTGGTTTCCATAAAAACAAGAAAATGCTCCAGCAAAACAAGAAAATGCTTCTGAAAAACAAGAAAATACCCATTGAAGCCTGAGTGAATTTGCTTGACTGTAATGTTGGTTTCCATAAAAACAAGAAATTGCTCCAGCAAAATAAGAAAATGCTCCTGAAAAACAAGAAAATACCCATTGAAGCCTGAGTGAATTTGCTTGACTGTAATGTTGGTTTCCATAAAAACAAGAAATTGCTCCAGCAAAACAAGAAAATGCTCCTGAAAAACAAGAAAATACCCATTGAAGCCTGAGTGAATTTGCTTGACTGTAATGTTGGTTTCCATAAAAACAAGAAAATGCTCCAGCAAAACAAGAAAATGCTTCTGAAAAACAAGAAAATACCCATTGAAGCCTGAGTGAATTTGCTTGACTGTAATGTTGGTTTCCATAAAAACAAGAAAATGCTCCAGTAAAACAAGAAAATGCTCCTGAAAAACAAAAAAATACCCATTGAGGCCTGAGTGAATTTGCTTGACTGTAATGTTGGTTTCCATAAAAACAAGAAAATGCTCCAGTAAAACAAGAAAATGCTCCTGAAAAACAAGAAAATACCCATTGAAGCCTGAGTGAATTTGCTTGACTGTAATGTTGGTTTCCATAAAAACAAGAAAATGCTCCAGCAAAACAAGAAAATGCTTCTGAAAAACAAGAAATACCCATTGAAGCCTGAGTGAATTTGCTTGACTGTAATGTTGGTTTCCATAAAAACAAGAAATTGCTCCAGCAAAACAAGAAAATGCTCCTGAAAAACAAGAAAATACCCATTGAAGCCTGAGTGAATTTGCTTGACTGTAATGTTGGTTTCCATAAAAACAAGAAATTGCTCCAGCAAAACAAGAAAATGCTCCTGAAAAACAAGAAAATACCCATTGAAGCCTGAGTGAATTTGCTTGACTGTAATGTTGGTTTCCATAAAAACAAGAAAATGCTCCAGCAAAACAAGAAAATGCTTCTGAAAAACAAGAAAATACCCATTGAAGCCTGAGTGAATTTGCTTGACTGTAATGTTGGTTTCCATAAAAACAAGAAAATGCTCCAGTAAAACAAGAAAATGCTCCTGAAAAACAAAAAAATACCCATTGAGGCCTGAGTGAATTTGCTTGACTGTAATGTTGGTTTCCATAAAAACAAGAAAATGCTCCAGTAAAACAAGAAAATGCTCCTGAAAAACAAGAAAATACCCATTGAAGCCTGAGTGAATTTGCTTGACTGTAATGTTGGTTTCCATAAAAACAAGAAATTGCTCCAGTAAAACAAGAAAATGCTCCTGAAAAACAAAAAAATACCCATTGAGGCCTGAGTGAATTTGCTTGACTGTAATGTTGGTTTCCATAAAAACAAGAAAATGCTCCAGTAAAACAAGAAAATGCTCCTGAAAAACAAGAAAATACCCATTGAAGCCTGAGTGAATTTGCTTGACTGTAATGTTGGTTTCCATAAAAACAAGAAAATGCTCCAGCAAAACAAGAAAATGCTTCTGAAAAACAAGAAATACCCATTGAAGCCTGAGTGAATTTGCTTGACTGTAATGTTGGTTTCCATAAAAACAAGAAATTGCTCCAGCAAAACAAGAAAATGCTCCTGAAAAACAAGAAAATACCCATTGAAGCCTGAGTGAATTTGCTTGACTGTAATGTTGGTTTCCATAAAAACAAGAAATTGCTCCAGCAAAACAAGAAAATGCTCCTGAAAAACAAGAAAATACCCATTGAAGCCTGAGTGAATTTGCTTGACTGTAATGTTGGTTTCCATAAAAACAAGAAAATGCTCCAGCAAAACAAGAAAATGCTTCTGAAAAACAAGAAAATACCCATTGAAGCCTGAGTGAATTTGCTTGACTGTAATGTTGGTTTCCATAAAAACAAGAAAATGCTCCAGTAAAACAAGAAAATGCTCCTGAAAAACAAAAAAATACCCATTGAGGCCTGAGTGAATTTGCTTGACTGTAATGTTGGTTTCCATAAAAACAAGAAAATGCTCCAGTAAAACAAGAAAATGCTCCTGAAAAACAAGAAAATACCCATTGAAGCCTGAGTGAATTTGCTTGACTGTAATGTTGGTTTCCATAAAAACAAGAAAATGCTCCAGCAAAACAAGAAAATGCTTCTGAAAAACAAGAAAATACCCATCGGAGCCTGAGTGAATATGCTTGACTGTAATGTTGGTTTCCATAAAAACAAGAAAATGCTCCAGTAAAACAAGAAAATGCTCCTGAAAAACAAGAAAATACCCATTGAAGCCTGAGTGAATTTGCTTGACTGTAATGTTGGTTTCCATAAAAACAAGAAATTGCTCCAGTAAAACAAGAAAATGCTCCTGAAAAACAAGAAAATACCCATCGGAGCCTGAGTGAATATGCTTGACTGTAATGTTGGTTTCCATAAAAACAAGAAAATGCTCCAGTAAAACAAGAAAATGCTCCTGAAAAACAAGAAAATACCCATTGAAGCCTGAGTGAATTTGCTTGACTGTAATGTTGGTTTCCATAAAAACAAGAAAATGCTCCAGCAAAACAAGAAAATGCTCCTGAAAAACAAGAAAATACCCATTGAAGCCTGAGTGAATTTGCTTGACTGTAATGTTGGTTTCCATAAAAACAAGAAATTGCTCCAGCAAAACAAGAAAATGCTCCTGAAAAACAAGAAAATACCCATTGAAACCTGAGTGAATTTGCTTGACTGTAATGTTGGTTTCCATAAAAACAAGAAAATGCTCCAGCAAAACAAGAAAATGCTTCTGAAAAACAAGAAAATACCCATTGAAGCCTGAGTGAATTTGCTTGACTGTAATGTTGGTTTCCATAAAAACAAGAAAATGCTCCAGTAAAACAAGAAAATGCTCCTGAAAAACAAGAAAATACCCATTGAAGCCTGAGTGAATTTGCTTGACTGTAATGTTGGTTTCCATAAAAACAAGAAAATGCTCCAGCAAAACAAGAAAATGCTTCTGAAAAACAAGAAATACCCATTGAAGCCTGAGTGAATTTGCTTGACTGTAATGTTGGTTTCCATAAAAACAAGAAATTGCTCCAGCAAAACAAGAAAATGCTCCTGAAAAACAAGAAAATACCCATTGAAGCCTGAGTGAATTTGCTTGACTGTAATGTTGGTTTCCATAAAAACAAGAAAATGCTCCAGCAAAACAAGAAAATGCTCCAGCAAAACAAGAAAATGCTTCTGAAAGTAATGTTGGTTTCCATAAAAACAAGAAAATGCTCCAGCAAAACAAGAAAATGCTTCTGAAAAACAAGAAAATACCCATTGAAGCCTGAGTGAATTTGCTTGACTGTAATGTTGGTTTCCATAAAAACAAGAAAATGCTCCAGCAAAACAAGAAAATGCTCCAGCAAAACAAGAAAATGCTTCTGAAAGTAATGTTGGTTTCCATAAAAACAAGAAAATGCTCCAGCAAAACAAGAAAATGCTTCTGAAAAACAAGAAAATACCCATTGAAGCCTGAGTGAATTTGCTTGACTGTAATGTTGGTTTCCATAAAAACAAGAAATTGCTCCAGCAAAACAAGAAAATGCTCCTGAAAAACAAGAAAATACCCATTGAAGCCTGAGTGAATATGCTTGACTGTAATGTTGGTTTCCATAAAAACAAGAAAATGCTCCAGCAAAACAAGAAAATGCTTCTGAAAAACAAGAAAATACCCATTGAAGCCTGAGTGAATATGCTTGACTGTAATGTTGGTTTCCATAAAAACAAGAAAATGCTCCAGCAAAACAAGAAAATGCTTCTGAAAAACAAGAAAATACCCATTGAAGCCTGAGTGAATTTGCTTGACTGTAATGTTGGTTTCCATAAAAACAAGAAAATGCTCCAGCAAAACAAGAATATGCTCCTGAAAAACAAGAAAATACCCATTGAAGCCTGAGTGAATATGCTTGACTGTAATGTTGGTTTCCATAAAAACAAGAAAATGCTCCAGCAAAACAAGAAAATGCTTCTGAAAAACAAGAAAATACCCATTGAAGCCTGAGTGAATATGCTTGACTGTAATGTTGGTTTCCATAAAAACAAGAAAATGCTCCAGCAAAACAAGAAAATGCTTCTGAAAAACAAGAAAATACCCATTGAAGCCTGAGTGAATTTGCTTGACTGTAATGTTGGTTTCCATAAAAACAAGAAAATGCTCCTGAAAAACAAGAAAATACCCATTGAAGCCTGAGTGAATTTGCTTGACTGTAATGTTGGTTTCCATAAAAACAAGAAAATGCTCCTGAAAAACAAGAAAATACCCATTGAAGCCTGAGTGAATATGCTTGACTGTAATGTTGGTTTCCATAAAAACAAGAAAATGCTCCAGCAAAACAATAAAATGCTCCTGGAAAACAAGAAAATACCCATTGAAGTCTGAGTGAATTTGCTTGACTGTAATGTTGGTTTCCATAAAAACAAGAAAATGCTCCAGCAAAACAAGAAAATGCTTCTGAAAAACAAGAAAATACCCATTGAAGCCTGAGTGAATTTGCTTGACTGTAATGTTGGTTTCCATAAAAACAAAAAAATGCTCCAGCAAAACAAGAAAATGCTTCTGAAAAACAAGAAAATACCCATTGAAGCCTGAGTGAATATGCTTGAGTGTAATGTTGGTTTCCATAAAAACAAGAAAATGCTCCAGCAAAACAAGAAAATGCTTCTGAAAAACAAGAAAATACCCATTGAAGCCTGAGTGAATATGCTTGAGTGTAATGTTGGTTTCCATAAAAACAAGAAAATGCTCCAGCAAAACAAGAAAATGCTTCTGAAAAACAAGAAAATACCCATTGAAGCCTGAGTGAATTTGCTTGACTGTAATGTTGGTTTCCATAAAAACAAGAAAATGCTCCTGAAAAACAAGAAAATACCCATTGAAGCCTGAGTGAATTTGCTTGACTGTAATGTTGGTTTCCATAAAAACAAGAAAATGCTCCTGAAAAACAAGAAAATACCCATTGAAGCCTGAGTGAATATGCTTGACTGTAATGTTGGTTTCCATAAAAACAAGAAAATGCTCCAGCAAAACAATAAAATGCTCCTGAAAAACAAGAAAATACCCATTGAAGCCTGAGTGAATATGCTTGACTGTAATGTTGGTTTCCATAAAAACAAGAAAATGCTCCAGCAAAACAATAAAATGCTCCTGAAAAACAAGAAAATACCCATTGAAGCCTGAGTGAATATGCTTGACTGTAATGTTGGTTTCCATAAAAACAAGAAAATGCTCCAGCAAAACAAGAAAATGCTCCTGAAAAACAAGAAAATACCCATTGAAGCCTGAGTGAATATGCTTGACTGTAATGTTGGTTTCCATAAAAACAAGAAAATGCTCCAGCAAAACAATAAAATGCTCCTGAAAAACAAGAAAATACCCATTGAAGCCTGAGTGAATATGCTTGACTGTAATGTTGGTTTCCATAAAAACAAGAAAATGCTCCAGCAAAACAATAAAATGCTCCTGAAAAACAAGAAAATACCCATTGAAGCCTGAGTGAATATGCTTGACTGTAATGTTGGTTTCCATAAAAACAAGAAAATGCTCCAGCAAAACAAGAAAATGCTCCTGAAAAACAAGAAAATACCCATTGAAGCCTGAGTGAATATGCTTGACTGTAATGTTGGTTTCCATAAAAACAAAAAAATGCTCCAGCAAAACAAGAAAATGCTTCTGAAAAACAAGAAAATACCCATTGAAGCCTGAGTGAATATGCTTGAGTGTAATGTTGGTTTCCATAAAAACAAGAAAATGCTCCAGCAAAACAAGAAAATGCTTCTGAAAAACAAGAAAATACCCATTGAAGCCTGAGTGAATTTGCTTGACTGTAATGTTGGTTTCCATAAAAACAAGAAAATGCTCCTGAAAAACAAGAAAATACCCATTGAAGCCTGAGTGAATTTGCTTGACTGTAATGTTGGTTTCCATAAAAACAAGAAAATGCTCCTGAAAAACAAGAAAATACCCATTGAAGCCTGAGTGAATATGCTTGACTGTAATGTTGGTTTCCATAAAAACAAGAAAATGCTCCAGCAAAACAATAAAATGCTCCTGGAAAACAAGAAAATACCCATTGAAGTCTGAGTGAATTTGCTTGACTGTAATGTTGGTTTCCATAAAAACAAGAAAATGCTCCAGCAAAACAAGAAAATGCTCCTGAAAAACAAGAAAATACCCATTGAAGCCTGAGTGAATATGCTTGACTGTAATGTTGGTTTCCATAAAAACAAGAAAATGCTCCAGCAAAACAAGAAAATGCTTCTGAAAAACAAGAAAATACCCATTGAAGCCTGAGTGAATATGCTTGACTGTAATGTTGGTTTCCATAAAAACAAGAAAATGCTCCAGCAAAACAAGAAAATGCTCCAGAAAAACAAGAAAATACCCATTGAAGCCTGAGTGAATATGCTTGACTGTAATGTTGGTTTCCATAAAAACAAGAAAATGCTCCAGCAAAACAAGAAAATGCTTCTGAAAAACAAGAAAATACCCATTGAAGCCTGAGTGAATATGCTTGACTGTAATGTTGGTATCCATAAAAACAAGAAAATGCTCCAGAAAAACAAGAAAATACCCATTGAAGCCTGAGTGAATTTGCTTGACTGTAATGTTGGTTTCCATACAAACAAGAAAATGCTCCAGCAAAACAAGAAAATGCTTCTGAAAAACAAGAAAATACCCATTGAAGCCTGAGTGAATATGCTTGACTGTAATGTTGGTATCCATAAAAACAAGAAAATGCTCCTGAAAAACAAGAAAATACCCATTGAAGCCTGAGTGAATATGCTTGACTGTAATGTTGGTTTCCATAAAAACAAGAAAATGCTCCAGCAAAACAAGAAAATGCTCCTGAAAAACAAGAAAATACCCATTGAAGCCTGAGTGAATTTGCTTGACTGTAATGTTGGTTTCCATAAAAACAAGAAAATGCTCCTGAAAAACAAGAAAATACCCATTGAAGCCTGAGTGAATATGCTTGAGTGTAATGTTGGTTTCCATAAAAACAAGAAAATGCTCCAGCAAAACAATAAAATGCTCCTGGAAAACAAGAAAATACCCATTGAAGTCTGAGTGAATTTGCTTGACTGTAATGTTGGTTTCCATAAAAACAAGAAAATGCTCCAGCAAAACAAGAAAATGCTCCTGAAAAACAAGAAAATACCCATTGAAGCCTGAGTGAATATGCTTGACTGTAATGTTGGTTTCCATAAAAACAAAAAAATGCTCCAGCAAAACAAGAAAATGCTTCTGAAAAACAAGAAAATACCCATTGAAGCCTGAGTGAATATGCTTGAGTGTAATGTTGGTTTCCATAAAAACAAGAAAATGCTCCAGCAAAACAAGAAAATGCTTCTGAAAAACAAGAAAATACCCATTGAAGCCTGAGTGAATTTGCTTGACTGTAATGTTGGTTTCCATAAAAACAAGAAAATGCTCCTGAAAAACAAGAAAATACCCATTGAAGCCTGAGTGAATTTGCTTGACTGTAATGTTGGTTTCCATAAAAACAAGAAAATGCTCCTGAAAAACAAGAAAATACCCATTGAAGCCTGAGTGAATATGCTTGACTGTAATGTTGGTTTCCATAAAAACAAGAAAATGCTCCAGCAAAACAATAAAATGCTCCTGGAAAACAAGAAAATACCCATTGAAGCCTGAGTGAATTTGCTTGACTGTAATGTTGGTTTCCATAAAAACAAGAAAATGCTCCTGAAAAACAAGAAAATACCCATTGAAGCCTGAGTGAATATGCTTGACTGTAATGTTGGTTTCCATAAAAACAAGAAAATGCTCCAGCAAAACAATAAAATGCTCCTGGAAAACAAGAAAATACCCATTGAAGTCTGAGTGAATATGCTTGACTGTAATGTTGGTTTCCATAAAAACAAGAAAATGCTCCAGCAAAACAATAAAATGCTCCTGAAAAACAAGAAAATACCCATTGAAGCCTGAGTGAATATGCTTGACTGTAATGTTGGTTTCCATAAAAACAAGAAAATGCTCCAGCAAAACAATAAAATGCTCCTGAAAAACAAGAAAATACCCATTGAAGCCTGAGTGAATATGCTTGACTGTAATGTTGGTTTCCATAAAAACAAGAAAATGCTCCAGCAAAACAATAAAATGCTCCTGGAAAACAAGAAAATACCCATTGAAGTCTGAGTGAATTTGCTTGACTGTAATGTTGGTTTCCATAAAAACAAGAAAATGCTCCAGCAAAACAATAAAATGCTCCTGGAAAACAAGAAAATACCCATTGAAGTCTGAGTGAATATGCTTGACTGTAATGTTGGTATCCATAAAAACAAGAAAATGCTCCTGAAAAACAAGAAAATACCCATTGAAGCCTGAGTGAATATGCTTGACTGTAATGTTGGTTTCCATAAAAACAAGAAAATGCTCCAGCAAAACAATAAAATGCTCCTGGAAAACAAGAAAATACCCATTGAAGTCTGAGTGAATATGCTTGACTGTAATGTTGGTATCCATAAAAACAAGAAAATGCTCCTGAAAAACAAGAAAATACCCATTGAAGCCTGAGTGAATATGCTTGACTGTAATGTTGGTTTCCATAAAAACAAGAAAATGCTCCAGCAAAACAATAAAATGCTCCTGGAAAACAAGAAAATACCCATTGAAGTCTGAGTGAATATGCTTGACTGTAATGTTGGTATC